>VDFB02273850.1:27303-145666 GCA_007258455.2 Sequoia sempervirens
TAGTATGCATATAAAGCAAGTCCTTCATACCTGTCATTATTCCAAACCACCACTCACTACCTTGCTTAAAATGTTGCCTCCATAAGCACAATAGCATTTTTTTAAATCATGGTTGCCAGTGATTGACCATTAAGCTCACCACTTTCATCATGAAGATACAATGAGATTTTTGTCTTCAAACTCAAGGCATTATGGAAGATAACATTGTGAATTGTTTGTTGTGTACGATTCAATTTTCTTGCACATTTATTACTTTGCTAACTTCCTTTAAGATTGGGTATTGCACCCTTAGCTGCAATCTCCAACAGCTCACTCACTATCACTTGAAGATTCCTTTGATGAGCAAACTTCTATAAAATCAAACTATGCCTCTATAGACCTGCCTACTACTTAGGGGGGACTCCATTATTTCATGGTATTGTAGATCTAAGATCCTTCAACCTATTGACACTACTTCACAGTCCACAAGGTATTATTCACTATTCTCCCATCTTTGATGAGTCTCAAAAAACTGCTCAAAGATACAATCCACTACCTCCATTATACATTAATGGCTAAGAAAAAACATTGAACCTATGATTACCACTGTTACTTCATTTGGGTAGTCATTCCCTAATTGCATTTGTCTTGTCTAACACTACCAAAAGCATTTGAAAACCCTTAAGGTCAGCAAGGGGGTAAGGAAACTCACTGTTAAAATCTCCACTTTACTATGCAAGGTTTGAGCTTTATTATCTTGTCACTGTTTAGCCTATTTTTGACTGTCACATCTCAAATGATTGTCATTCTTCTTACCGTAGATTGCATTTACAAATGTCACTAAGCTACATAGTGTGCTTGTTATTGGCTACAATCTTTAGATTGTAAGATTTTGTTATTACCTACAATGTCTCAATCTTTCTAGTATTGCAACCTCACTAATCCGCTAGAGTTATTGTTTATGTTTCTACGGAGGCCTAGGGTTTGTACCCTAATCATGCTCTTACCAATGCTTTGTTGGTATTAAAAAACAACCTTAAATCTTGGGTCAGAAAATTAGTTGTCTTGACAAAGTTGTGGTATGATCTTGGATTGTATCCTAGAGTGTGTGGGAAGCTTGTGTTTGATCATTAAGGTATGTAAACCTGATCAGGGAAATGTATCCTATATAGCATGGTCTTGCTTTAATACTTTCCATAATGGTTATTAGAAGATCACATTATTATAGTTTTGGTAACCCAAGATTGCATTCAAGTATGTAACAAACTTGGTTTGTAGTTTAAGCTATACACTTTTAAGTAACATTCATAAGGTTTAGAAAATCTTGATCACTCTCTAGAATAGCCCATTAAACATGGGTTGTGCTTGAATGCACTACATAATTGATATAACACAACCACTCTGCATATCAACTAGAGTTATAGGCTCTTTATTGCAGCACGAGGTAATCACTCTTCGATCATGCTATAATTACATCCTAACCTGTTAAACTTGAGACAACCTGAATGCACCCAATGATGATTGACACCTACATTATACAACCTGAATTAACTACATTATATGAGTGCCTCCATTTCTATCACAACATAGCCACATTAAACTTGGGTCACACATGAATGCATCCTATATTTGTTATAGCACAACTGTGCACATGACCAATAGAGTTATGGATCACATAATTATACCACAAGAATATGTTCCTTGGTTGTGATCTTATGGTGATTCCACACAACAAAATCCTGACATGAAATTATCAAAACCCTTAAACCTCTAAAATGAAATATGATGAGATGTTGCTTTAAAATATGATTTTCAAACCTGGAACTACAAATATGACTTCACAACTGAATTCTGCAAAAAGACAATGACTACCCTCAACCTAGCGATATCTTCTTGAATTTTTTCTTATTTTTCCCAAGAAAATTGTCCTTAATTCTACACAAACTATCTTAAGTAGAGAAAAACACTGTCGCAATAAATCAGCGAACTCACTTTTCTTTATGCCAACCACAATTTAATTTTTTTCTTATTTTTCATGTTTGTCAAAATTTCGACGAAACTTATAGTCGGCACGACGAAACCCAAGTTCGTCGAAATTTTGACGAACGTCGGGGATAAACTTTTAAAAATTGAAAATTACACATCAAATTTTACAAGCACCCGATGATACATCAAATTATACATATTTTGTTGGACATTTTCGTTGAATTTTGCAGCCAAATTAGTTAGTGTTATTAATCCTAAAGATCATATCAGGGAATTCCAAGTACATGGCATGGAGGTTGCTTATGACGATACCTATTTGATGTGGCTATTTCCTCGATGTTTGGTCGGTCCCACCATGGAGTTGTTCTCTTGCCTTCCTCCTAGCATCAAAAAGTTCCAAGAGATCGTAGACGCATTCGTTAAAATCTACGCCTTCAATATTGGTATGGATGTTAGTATAGAGGAATTATCTGCACTTAAACAAGCTAAGGGGGAATCATTCACTTCCTTCTTACAAAGATGGCAATCCAAGGCCAATAGAAGCAAATGGGACATGCCTAAAGAACAACAAGTTTTCACCATCATCACCAACCTTGAGAAAACCTTGGAATTTCATCTTAAAGTACAATGTATCACCAATTACGACCAACTGATCCACAAGGCACTCAACATCAAACGAGCCCTTATTGCACAAGAGGGAACACTGTCATATCAAGAAAACCAAGACAATCACCCATCCACCAACTATAATGAGAAACCTTGCATGTGGGAAAGAAACAAGAATGTCACCAATGATGGCATGGTGGACGCCAAGGTCATAATCAGTGCTCTAAAGCAAACACTCAAACCTACCAACAACCGTAAAACAACAATCAAAACAACACACAAACCAATGCGGTATCACAACAACCAGCCAACAATCAAGTCAACAACATAAATAATCAAGGAGGACCACCTCCGTAAAACATAAATCCCCCCAAGTAGAAGTACACCGCCCTTGGGGAACCCATTGAAGCTATTATGAAGAAACTAATAAATGAAAATCTCATCAAGATTCCCATTTACGAGAACTATCAAAAACCCCAAGTCAAACCACTATGGTACAATGAGAATCACCTCTATGATTTCCACAAAATCAAGGGGCACACAATAGCCAGTTGCATGAGGTTGAAAATTTTAATCCAAGACCTCAGCGATGACAAGATCATAAATGTTGAGCAACCAGCTGGGAATCAGAACTTAAAAATATACATGAATTTGATGTCGGATCATAACCAAGGGAACAGTCATGGAAAGCAAAAGTATGCCAATTAGAACCATGTGTATGATCATGTTGTCACATCCATTGATGAAATGGTTACCATTGTCACCATCAAAGGATCCAAAGTTGATTGTGGAGTCACCACATGCGGCGAAAAATTCACCATTGTTGGACCATCACAGCCACCTAGAGCATCCACTTTAAATTAAAGAATTATTCCTAAGAGCTATAACATCCTAGACCAACTGAAAAGAACCCCAGCTCATATCTCCATCATGGAGTTGCTAAAAATATCACCCACCCACAAAAAAATCCTAGAGGAAGCATTAGCTTCATCCACCATCTCCGCTTATCTAGATTCTGATGAATTCCAAGCTATGGTCAGAAATATCACCACCCCAAGCCTCCTAATGTTCTCTGGCCAGGACTTCCCCACACAACCATCTCATAATCGTGCACCCCACCTTGAAGTCTTGGTTCATAAAAACAAATTCAAGAGAGTCTTGGTGGATGGGGGTGTGGGTCTCAACATTTATTCCCTCAAATTAATAAAGAATATGGGATTCTCAAAAGATTCCATTGAAAAGGGCAAGAGCATCACCATCAGATCTTATGATGATCAAGAAAGAGTGTCTCAAGGCACTATTCAACTCCCTATTCAAGTAGGGCCCGCCATTATGGAAACAACATGCCAGGTCCTTGACCTTGATTTACCCTATAACATCCTTCTGGAGTGTCCATGGATCCATGGGATGCAAGTCATTGCTTCCACCTTCCATCAATGCGTCAAGTTCCCATACCAAAATTAGGAGGTCACAATTCATGGTGATCCTGAGCCTTTTGCCTACTGCAAAATCCTAGAAGCAAAATATTATAAAATTCCCCAAGTTTCAAAAAATAATGAAAGCCCCACCACTCCATATGTAGACCAAGCTACATTAGCTTCCGCTTCTTAGAAAAAGACACCCGCCATCCCTAACATATTTGAAATCAAGGTCATTATCCAAGATAATGGGTGTGGGGATTACAAAATGAAGAAAAGTGCTTTCGTCATAGGGGAGTTACCTCAATCTCCTAGGACTCACAGGTAACCCCAACTAGCTAAAACATCATCCCATACTTTCAAGGCAGACCCCTCTAGATTTAGGTCTTGGGGGGATCTAAGTCAGGAAATAGTAGATGAAAGAGACATATCTAGTCTCTTATATCAAGATGAAAGGCCCGTGCCTAATCTTCTAATCGATGAAATCAGCAAAGGCCTACAAATGATGCTCGGTATGGGCTATGACCGAAACAAGAAGCTTGGGTAGAATAGCAATGGCCTATTTGAACCCCTCATTCTTGAGAAGCAACTAAGAAATCTTGGTCTCAGATGTACCCCTCCAAGGCTGACCACACTTAGAAAGGGTACCTCAGTTAGAAAGTTCAAAACTCCTCCTCAACAATCAGCAGTCGCCCTTCAATTACCTGTATCCATAGGTCTACCTTTAGACAACTTTACCTTTGACATAACTAATGTGTGTAGTAGTGACGAGGATCCCATAAATGACTTGCCTATGCTTTTTGAAGATTCCTCCCTGCTCATGATTAGTACCTTTTCTTTTGAGTCAAACCATCAAACCCATAAAATAAACCTAGTCTATCCCCAGCTCATTGATTACGACCAATGAGGACCTCCAATTCTAGACACTTTCGAAAATGATGAGACACTCTCGAAATTCATGGGATTACAAGATACGGTACCATATGGAGATCACAAGGTCAGATTTGACATCATACTGGACACACAAGCCTATTACAAGGAAACTATTGAATCCTTCAATCACAAAAGCAAAAAATTGAGAATAATCTTTAAGTCTTTGAGTGAAAACCACACTATGGTACTCTCTTACTTGAAAACAGTAAAAATAAAGGACGTATCCAATGGTGAAAACCTCTTTGAGGCACCGAAGGATGAAGGATTCAATCTTCCTCTCGGTGCAATTCATCAAGAGAAGTCAGCAGTATTAGCTGAGAAATGCAATCCAGATAACTTGGGAATAGAGGAACAACCACACATAACACTCTATGCAGAGTAACTTCTCACAAAAGAATGGGAACTTTTAGCTGCATTCTTGAAAGAAAGAAAGAAAAACTTTGTATGGACCTATGTCGACATGCCTGGGCTTGACCCAGAGGTTGTGTTTCATCACCTAGCTGTGTATCCTAAAGCAAAGCCCATCAAAGAAAAGCTCAGAATGATGCATCCTCAGATTATGTTGTTGGTCAAAATGGAATTGAAAAAGCTCCTAGATGCAAGGTTCATATGGCCAATAGATTATCCAGAATGGGTTTCAAACCTTATTCCTATTTCAAAACCCGCTGGGGGCATTCACATTTGCACAAACTTCAGAGACCTCAACAAGGCATGTCCCAAGGATGAATTTATGCTACCAAACATTGATATGATCGTAGATATGATAGTAGGACATGAGATGCTATCCTTGATGGACGGATTCTAAGGCTACAACCAGATCATGATAGCTAAAGAAGACCAGCATAAAATATATTTCACTTGCCCATGGGGGACATATTGTTAGAATATGATGCCATTCGAGTTGAAGAATACGAGAGCAACCTATCAAAGTGCCACGACACTAATTTTTCATGACATGATCCATAAAACTGTGGAAGATTAAGTGGATAATATATTGGCCAAGTCAAAGAAAAGACGAGATCACATAGCCGCATTGGGCTCCATCTTTGATAGGTTAGAGGAATACAAAGTCAAACTCAACCCAAAGAAGTGTCTTCGGAGTAGAGTCAGGGAAACTCCTCGGGTACATCATGTCCTTGAGAGGAATTGAGATAGATCATGCTAAGGTCAAGGTCATTCTTGAAATCGAGGCACCTAAAACACTAAACTAGCTAAGGGGTTTACAAGGGAGCCTCCAGTCCATCTGTCGATTCATAGCACAACTAGCAGACAAGATTTTCCCCTACTCTCATCTACTCAAGGGGGTAGTATACAAGTGGGATGAAAAGTGTGATCAAGCCTTCAACAAGATCAAAGAATACTTACTCACACTGCCAGTTCTTATGCCACAAATTCCAAGCAAACCTTTGATCTTATACATATCAACAACAGCGATAGCTCTCAGTGCTCTCCTAGCATAGTATGATGAAAATGGAAAAGAGAGAGATATCTATTATATCAGTAGAACTATGGTGGGCCATGAACTAAACTATACATCCATTGAGAAATCCTATCTAGCAGTTGTATTTACAGCACAAAAGTTCAGGCATTACATGCTAGCCCATCAAATAAAGCTTATCACAAAGATAGATCTGCTCAAATACCTACTCTCTAAAGCAACGGTTACAGGACGGACAAAAAAGTGGGTTATGATCCTCACAGAGCATGACATAGAGTATGTGGAACATAAGGCCATCAAAGGACAAGCTATTGCAGACCAACTAGCGGAGGCACCAATCTACTCAAAAAATCCCCTTGTCTTAGAATTCCCCAACGAATCAATTTTCAACTTAAGTGTAGCAGATCACTGGAAAATGTATTTTGATGGATCCTACACTCAGCATGGATCGGGGGCATGGATCTACTTCATAACCCCACAAGGAGACTGCATTCCAAAATAATACAAGTTGTCATTCCCTTGCATGAATAACATAGCAGAATATGAAGCTCTTGTCGTAGGGCTCAGAGTAGTAGTGCAATGGCAGATAATGGCACTCAAGGTATACGAGGATTCACATCTCATAATCAATCAAGTCAATGATGAGTATCAAACAAAGGATGACAAGCTGACTCCCTACAAGAAATTGGTGGAAATTCTTAAGGAGTTCTTCATTGATATTACATTTGAGCAGCTACCAAGAGCAAACAATAGAGCGACAGATGTAATGGCTACAATCGAAACACTCCTAGAAATCCCACGTGACATCCCAAAGCAAGAATTCCTTGTAGAGCAGCTTCTCGTGCCTACATTCAAGGTTTTAGAGTCTAAATTTGTGTTTGAAATCATTGGTCCTGGTGATCCCTGGTACCATGATATATAAACTTATCTGAGAATAGGAGTCCTCCCAGCTGACATAACCCTGAACCTCAAGAGAGCCTTTGTCAAAAAAAATCCCTTTTTTTCATCCTAGGAGATACTCTTATTGTAGAAGCATTGAAGGGACCCTGTTACGTTGCTTAAATTCTAAGGAGGCATTGACTTCCTTAACCGAGGTACATAACGACATTTGTGGTTCACACTCGAGCAGAATGACCATGGCCAAGAAATTTTTGAGGAAAAGGTATTATTAGCCTACCATGGAAAAAGAAGCTCATGATTATGTCATGAGGTGTCTACAATGTCAGCAGCATGGGGATCTCATCCATGCACCAGCTCAAGAGCTCCATCTAATTATCACACCATGGCCCTATTCGCAGTGGGGGCTCAATCTCGTTGGAAAAATCATCCCCACCTCATCCAGTGGACATAAATTTATCATTACTACCATTAAGTACTACACCAAGTGGGTGGAAGCCATCCCCATGGCATATATCACTGGAAAGTAGATATCAAAGTTCATCCTAAACTACTTAATTTTTTGTTATGGCGTCCCTCAAGCCATTATCTCAGATAATGGGACACCTTTCAAGAATCAGGATGTTCGTGACCTATGCCACAAGTTCAAAATCCAACATTGCTTTTCAACCCCATACTACCCCCAAGGAAACAGCCAAGTTGAGGCTACAAATAAAACCATCCTAAAAATCCTCAAAAAGATGGTCAATGAAGCTAGTCATGATTGGCATCTCCAACTAAATCCTACCCTATGGCCCTATCGAACCAACATTTGCACACCAATAGGTGCCATCCCCTTCTCCCTGGTCTACAGATCAGAAGCCATATTACCCATTGAGATCGGCTCCCATCACTAAGGATATCACTACAGAATCTCATCAAGGATGAGGAATATTGGGTGTCAAGATTAAATGAACTAGAACTACTATATAAATGGAAAATGGAGGTCTTAAACCACTTGCAAGTGTATTAGAACCGACTCAAGAGGAGTTATAACAAGAAGATCAGAAGCTAAATCTTCCAAGTCAGAGAGCTTGTGTTGAAGGAGAACCAGAAGAATGTTCCAAATCCAGATGGAAAGGGAAAATTTGAACCCAATTGGTTGGGTCCATTCATCATCACAGTGAGCTACAAGTCAAGGGCATATCAATTATCAACACCCGAAGGGGAACCTCTGTAGGAGCCCATGAACAACTCCCTTCTCAAAAAGTTTTATGCCTAATCCTTTGGGGGTATAAAACCAGAAAAAAAAATTTTAAAAAAAAGAGAAAATGTCTTGAAAAAATGGTCACCTTGATGAAAACCTGGAAAACAGGAATCTTGGTGACAACAAAAAAAATCAAAAAAAATCAAAAAAGGGATTAAAAAAATAGTAAAGAGAAAAATCATCCTCTAGTGAAAACCACTTCGGTGGCGCTTTGGACAAGTACCTTGGTGAAAACCTGGAAAATAGATGCCTTGTGTAAATAAGCATTTTCCATCCACCAGGATCTTCATGGCTCACTCAACATCATCCATCCATTACGCCTCCATCATCCATCGCATTCCATATCTCCATCCATCATCTATTCGCGTTTGCATCATAGCTCGGTCTTGTGTTCGTGTCATGATCCCTCCTAGTACTACTCGTCCCATTCTCAAGGTCAATTTGTCCTTCCTGTATCGGAGTAGTCTATTGCATCAAGTTGGGGGCATGTTCTCATCGGATCGGATTCATGTATATTTTTGAAATCTTCCTAAAATCATAAAATCCAAAAAACATTCAAAACATATCAAAATCCAAAATCAGGTCAAAAGGTCAGTCACAAAGTCAAAAATAGAGTCATATTGTCGAACTACATCATCTCTAAGCTCTGAACATAGGCAAGGTTCATCTTTAATCATCCCCTAAGACACTTAGGTCAGTCCTTTAGGAGTTCATCATAATAAACTAGAAATCCATTTGTTCACATCTCATCAATAATTGAGTATGTGCCAGTTGAACTACGTGGTCTCTACGTGTATAACATAGGCAAGGATAATCTGGTTGATCAACCCCTGAGGCCTCTAGGATAGGTCTTTCGGTTAGTCTCTTAGTCAAAATCTCATAAAACTCTAAAAAATTTGAAATTTTGGAAATCAAAACATTTGTACAATCTTGAAAATACCAAAAACAACCTCAAAACATTTCAAAAACATCAAAAACATCCAAATATTTGAAAAATCCATCTGTCTCATCTCACTTTCACCCGCAATAAACATCACTCATAATAAATCATCATCACCCCCAACCTTTGGTGAAATAGTTGGAAACAAGTCTAGTGGGTTAAAAGTAAAAACTCAAACATTAAGGTCTCAAGTCTAGGTTAGTATGTAAACAAGTTGGTCAACTCTTTGTGTCAGTAGCCTATCATCCAATCAATCCCAAATCAATCATATGATAACATCATGTCCTAGGATGCATCCTTCCTACAATGGACATCAATATCAAGCATCACCATAGTTTAGTCTTGGCTAGCAGTATTGAAGAACATTAGCTTGTTTGTGTGCTTTATCTTTGTCTTTTGGCTTATCTTATTGCTCCCATTTTGATGACCTCTCGATGATGTCTTGGATGAAGGAATTTAGAGAGAAATAAATAGGGCAACAATCATTATCTTTTTATCTGTTGTGCTTGTTGGATATTCTTGTAATATAACCTTGGTTATACATGCTTTGTTTAGGTGTAGGGGGGATGTTTTAGGTGTCTTGTTGACCACATAGGATGGATTTCCTTTCTATGTTTTGGTCTGAGATGTTTGGAATATTTGAACAATATTTTGAACAAGGTTCTGTGTGTCAGGTGTGAACAGGGGTACTCCTATCTGATTGTCAAGTCAAATTCCATCACACTAGGTGCAATGCTATCCTAGTTCTTTATACCTTGATGCATCATGCCTATGTGTGTTATCAAACATAAGGTAAATGGCCCTTTTAAATTCCTAACTCCTTGGTAAGAAAATAATCATCCTCATCATCTTTTGACTTGTTGGAGTCTCTTATTTTCTTCTATCTTATTTATGCGCTAACATGGTACCATGACAGTTAATCATGAATCATCGCCATTGCATCCATCCTACATCCATAAACCATTAGGATAATGCATATCATATCATGACATATATGAAACATTGATCATCTCACATGCATTTCATTTCATCATTTGCATAATATAGATTGGTTATTATAAGCATCTCATAAATCATACATGTGCATTCATTGCATAAGTATAAAAGGAACCATCACATAGGCATTATCGACTCATATCATATGCATCATCAAAGCATCCATTGCATCATCATATATACATCATAATAATACTCATTTGCATCTATTGCATAATCATATAACACTATATACATATCATCCATTTTTAAGCATTTTCTTCCATAAGCAACATATCATATACATATACATCATCGCATCACGTCATAAGCATAATCATCACATAGACATCATTATAAAATGCATCATCGCATCATATCATGTGCATCATCATAATTTCCATAAATGCATCACCATATCATACATAAGAGAGATAAATGAAAAAGATTGCATCTCATACATTTAATCATCATCATCCATTTAAATGCATAATATAGATTTGTTAGTCTAAAACATTCACATATCATAACATGTACATACATCATCATCGAAAAAGTGCATAAGAAAAGGTACTGAAAAAGAAATGCATTCATCACATCATAACATCATAATGTCATACATCACATTGCATTATATAGAATCATCGCATTGCATCATATAGAATCACATCATCATCACATAAAATAGAATCATTTGCATCACATATAGAAGGTAAGAACATCACATCATTCATAAAATAAAACATCATACATTGCATTGAATCATCTCATCTCATATATCATCAAAATAATATACACTATCATGGTACAAATCAAGATCAAGTGTGTATCAATCAATATAAAGTACAATCACCCACGAGGCTATCAAAAACGAGCACGTGAGATGCAAAAAGAATCATGTCTTTGATAAAAAATGAGCTAGCCCTACTGGCTGCTCCCCTCGTCAAGTGGCCTCTCTCCATGATCCTTTGGAGGCCAGTACCCTGTTTGCTATGAATATTTTGAGACCTAGGACGCTCGGGGCATGGCCTAATGATAATGCAATTTATAATAATCAGCCTCTCGGATTGCCTCCCTGTATGCTCGTAAAGAAACTAAGCTTTGGGAGGAGGATGTGACCATGCTCTTGAGTTGTTGTCAATGACCCATCTCCTATGCATCCCTGAGATCTACAGCCTAACTCTGTTGGACAGCCTAATCTCGCTTTGTTCGCAACTAGTCTCTCTCTGATGTCAAGGCAGCAATCTATCCCTGTAACCCCTACACCTATTCCTATAGCCATTGGATGAGAATGTCCCTATGGTCAGGTGGAGGTGGCAGTGGGGGTGGCAGTGAAGGTCCTTGATCTCTCTAAGGTGACTGATCCGCCTGTCTATCCTAATCCTGTCGATCCTGATCCTGATCCTGCCTCAGGGGATCCTGCCATACCCTGTCCTAATCAGGCTGCTAGTCTGGCCCACCTCCTCCTCGGTCCCCATCCCTATCCCCATCTCCTCGGCCTCCCTGGCCCTAACCACATCATATCGATCTACCCCTAGCTCTCCACCGTGTCGATGGAGTCCCTAGAACTGTCAATCTGAGGGGTGGCCTAAACCAGTCCTTGTAAGTCTGTGTAGTCCCTATGTCTACCTGGTCCTAATCATATGGCCACGGCTTAGCCACCAACTATCAAAAGTTATCCACTACCTCATCTGTAGGAATGTACCGGCCTCAGGTCATCTCCCTCGTAGTACACACAAATATGGCAACGTATTGGTCATCAGGTTTATCCTATGGCTCCCCAAACTGTTTGAGAACCCGACCAGGCAAGTACCACTCGACCATGGTGTGCTTGCGGCCCTACATCAATCTATCTTGTCTCATGCAAAATAGCTGCAAGGCATCATCATACCATGTTGGCCATCCAAGGTATGGTCGCCATGTGAACACTCTCATATCATCGATAACCCTCCTCTAGTGAGGGATCTAGTGATGTTCAGTATGTGAAAAAGAGATTCCTCCCCTGTACCTCCAGACGACTGGGTCATCTGGATCCATATCAACCACTGTAACTCATGGGCGGAGCACTGTGATGTGCTCCCAAGCCTAGATATGGAGGAGTGTGACCCCAACCCCGATGCCTCTCTCGTCACAGTATGCAAACTCATGTAAATCTCGATACAAAGAGGCCAACAACACTAGTCCCCATGCAAAGCATACTCTCCATCGAACCATCAGCTCCCAGGCGAACCCCCATCCTAGACTAAAGTATCGGTCATGCCAATCTAGTGCCACAAGTCCTGAAATGATAGCCACAATGAGCAAGTGAAATGGTGACACAACAAGCCTGTAGCGCTCCAACTCAATCTATCCCTTTGCAAAGATGATCTCATTCAATCCCATCACGTCATAATAGGCATCTCTCTCGACTTCCATGTCATAAATAACTCACTTGTCGTGGATAGGCAAACGAAGAATGTGCCACACATCCTCCAATGTCACTATGGCCTTGCCCGTCGAAAAGTGAAACAATGATGTCTCACTATGCTATCGCTCTACTAACGCTATCATCATCCCCAGGTGTGTCCTCACCAGTGGTGCATATGCAATATACCAAAGTCCAATTGCCCCCAGGTGCTCCTGGAGTCATTCGCATACCAACTAATCTTCCCATAATGGAGGATCTATGCTCATGCGAATGAAGAATCTTTGTCTCCCCCTACATTAGGAAAGTCATCACGTCAAGTTTCATAAAAAATTGTGATCTTGTTTGCAGTCTGCGCCTCTAAAACAACATATGTGTTTTTTTTTGCAGGTGCGGAATTGTTTGGAAGCTCCAAATTGTGCTGCTAGAGGCCCCAAATTTCCAAACTCCACCGTCGCGGCGCATTTTGCATATGCAGTTCATTTTGGATTTTGAACCCTAACTCCAAATTGCGATGTCGCATCACTATCTATGGGAGCGGTGTAGTTTAATGCCATGCAACATTAAAATGAAGTTTGTAGCAGCACTATACAGGACCGCTTGACCCAATTAGACTTTTTAAGCTAATAAATGTGCACAAAAAATGAGAAGAAAAAGTCGGGACAAGTTGACTCACTGGTGGTCTTGCACTGGGAAGCCTCTGGTGCACTCACACTCACTCTGAGACATGTCGTGGAAGTGGTCATTGCGCCATCTCTCACAAGGGTTAGATCCCAAGTTTGCAGAATCTCTAAAGGCTGAATGTGAAAATGAACTAGAAGTGGTCCCCCGAGGCCTATTTAAGCCTGAAAACTAGGGTTTTTTGACACCGATTAGCCGTCCAATTAGGGTTTTGGACCCTTGATCCCATTTTTTCCCAACCGAGGGCCGTTTTGCATCATTTTTGAACTTTTTTGCATCTTAGAGCCTTTCTGGACTTGTCGGGCACCTTATCTTCTTTTTTCACAAGATCACCCAAAAATCAAAATTTTCATCTGATCTTTCGAGGGGGCAGTATACCAGCATGTTTCTTCTCACCGTCCCCTGTCCCCAACCCAGTACTTTGTTTCAAAGAGGGGCAAAATGTAGACATGGAAAATATAAATTTCACACACTTGATCCCATTACTAACATCATTTCCCTCATCTTTGAATCGCCTTTTATTAGTCATTTAATCAAACAGCCCTTATTTGATTAAATTCATCACCTTTTGTCCCTTGATTAAATAAATCAAATTTATCTAATTAAGTTGTCATCTTCTGTTAATTAAATAAATCAATCTTATTTAATTAATCCTCTAATCTCCATTTAATTAAATAATTTATTTTATTTAATTAAATCCCTAAGGTCATTCTATTAAATTAAATCAATCTTTAATTTAATCTAACATCATCTCCTTTTAATTAAATAAATCAAAATCTTTATTTAATTAAGTCTAAGTCATCTTCCTCTCATTTTTATTTAAATTAATCCTCAAATCTAAGTCAAAATGGTCAAATAAACTAATCTCCTTTTAAATTAATCAAATCTTGATTAATTTAAGTCTTAATCACCTAAATCCTCTAGATTTTGCAACTTGCTCAATAAATCATTTCTTTTGACTTATTAATTCTCCTAATTACTTTCAACCTAGCATCAAAAGGGAATATTCCTCCAAGTTTGAAAATCCCTCCAAATAGACTTTGTACATCCAATAAACCATTTAACCCTCTTCCATGTCCTTGTGCATTGATCCAAGTGGCATTCAATTCATTCCTTTCTCCCCCCAACATGTCATTTCATAAATTTCAAATTCCACCTAATATCATTTATTGTGCACATTCACCAAAATGTGCTCATCCTCCCTCCATTCACATCTTGATAAATGGCATTTGGGCATTGGATGTTGAATGATCCCACATTCCTCCATTTTGCTTATTCTTCCATCTTGTTCTTCTATAAATAGAAGGCTCTTCTTCTCATTTTGGATCAACAACTTAGAGCAAAGTTACTATCTTCATATTTAGATCAAATTCATCTATTTCCATAGCATTTTTCCATCATCATAGCTAGGTTATTGTAGATTTCATCAAGGAAGCACATTGTTCATCATCATCAAGTGGATCAATCTTCGTCAAGCTTGCAAAGGAGTTGGGAAAGGGCCATTTTCCACATCAAAATGGCACCAATTCCCCCATGGGATTGAGAGTTTGCATGCTCCAATCGGATTTAATAGCTTTTCTTGTTTTGTTCTTCATTTCTTTCCTATTTTGAGCATTGTAGATGAATTGCATGGGGAATCTTAGTTGTAACTTGCATATGGATCTAACATTGTGTTTATTTGCTATGTTTTTGCAGGTCTAGGATTGGGGTTCACAGTGGATATGTATGGAATGCGATTAGAATTATTCGTTTAATCATGGTAGTTAGCTTTATGTATGTGTTTTATGGATTAACCTCTTGCAGCTCAAGAAGACACTATAGCCTGCAACAATTGAAAGTTGTAGCCCATAGCCAAAGGAGGTATTGGACAACAAAATAGGGGAAGTTCCAAAAAAAGTTGAGTGTAATAACTACCGTGTAGAGAAACTTGATGGGGTTAGTTGTGTATCATTATGATAGTTAATAAGGCAATGGAGAAGAAGAATTCTTTTGTTAATAGGATTCTGGATAACTGATTATGTGTTCCATGTGCAAATATGTTTTGCAAAGTTTTAATCCTATTTGAACTCTTGTTTCTTTTCAGTTGTAGTTTGAATAACTCAATCTTAATTACACTCTGATATCTAGGGAGTTGTAGTTAATGATTTCAATTTAGAATTGTGTTTAGAATAAACTCCCCTGTGCCTATGTATAGTCAGTGGTTGAGTATTTAGTATAGTTAGTTGATTAATCTCATAATGATGGATTTGTTATCAATTACTTCTTAGTTTTCAGTTGTAATCCACAAAAATGTTGATTGTTCAGAAATGGTTTTCTTGAATATAATCTTTGAACAAGATTTTATGTGATCTTTTGGAATGCATAATGAATGAAGTTCATATTGATATGGTTGCATAGAATCTAAAGATTTAGATTTGTTTTTAGTTTAAGTGAAGACAACCACTTGAGCAGGCCACTCAAGGTAATTGATCTTCACTCCATTTATAGTTATTTTATTTATGTTTGGTAGTTATTTATGTTAATCATTACTTCATAAATTGTATGTAAGTTAAAATAGATTCTCATATTATGTTTATCAATAATGATTGTTCATGTGCATGAATGCATTCAATTGACTTGTAGTACTTTGGAGGATAGATTAGCTTCAGTTATAAGTTTTGAATTAGTTTTAGTAATTCTCTGTTAACAACAGCTTAGCTATAGATTATGTTGTAGGTACCCGCAACCATTAGTGTCAGTTTACTTCTTTCACTATTATGTATTTCTGTGATTTTCTAGCAAGTGGAATACCTTTAATAAGATAATCTAGGTAATCTCAGGTCTTTGAAAGCACATGTAGTGCCAGTGCCATCACATGTTTACAAGCCCTAGATGACAATTTAATGAAGTCTTTGCAATGTTGAGTGGACTATTTAGCTAGTTCATTCGTTTAAATTGTGTGATTTCCACCAAGTTTAGAAGACACTAGTGTTGGAAAAACAAATAAGAATGATTATCTCTATAGTTTTGTGTTGTCATTGATGTCACCATGTTGTGAATGTAATTCTAAGTCAGTGCCTGATCCGGTATTTTGGTTTGGTATCTGAATTGGTATTTGAGCTACACTCTTTGGTATTTTAGTTTGCATTCCTTCGTAGTTGGCAGTCACTATTTGTGGCTTTGGGAAATTGTTTATGATTGTTGAAGGCATGCATATTCAGAATATTATGTGCTCTGGTGTTCATACAACATAGTGGCAACCAACAGAATGTTTGTTGCTCTTTGCATTGAAGTCTATTCCTAGCCGACTTCTTGGGCTAATTGCGATACAATAAATTAATTTTGCTATGCAAATATATGTGCGACCTATCTTAGGTCTATGCCAACATGATGTAGTGTGTTGGATGTTTGAACTACTTTTTTGGAAATATTTTTGTGAATGATTGAAGCCAACAGTTGGTATTTTTGGTGAATGAGAAGTGCATCTAATTAGGCTAACCTAATTGATGCTTCCAGATAGATCAAGTATATATATGTGTCCATGTTGGACTATTTTAGAGACAAGGTGTGTGTGTGTGTATGCGAACAATGAAGCATTAGTAAATGTGAAAGTGACCGAAAATGATGAAGTGTGTTAAGTGAGTCTATTGAGCACCACCAGAACTACATCAACACTTGTTAGGTGCATTTATTCTTAGTTCATTTTGAATGTAGTCTAATTCTTGTCTTGTGAATCTTTTGTAGGTACTGAGCCCCTTGTAAGTAGTAGTGAGCTTTGTATATGGACAATGAGTCCCTTCGTGGTAGTGAGCCTTTTATTTTCGGGCTTGAAACTACTTTTATATTATGAGTTAATTCTCACCATGGTTTTTCTCCTCTTTGCCTTTCCACGTAAAAATATGGTGTTTATGGTGTATATCTTATTTTTGTTATTTGTATTGCATGCTTATACTTAATAGCAGAATAGTGTGATTATGAAATTGATAAGTGTTAAAGTCTTAAGTTTGAATTATGTGACAACCAATTCACTCCCCCTCTCAGTTGTCCTGCATCTTTTAACAATTGGTATCAAAGCTTGGTTCTTTGGTGAAGAGCTTAACTGCTTGAGGAGGATCTTGAAGGTTGATTAGATGGATGATAAAGGAGAGCTTCGAACTTCTCTTGAGGATCTTGACAAAGTGGAAAGAGAAAACAAATATCTAAAAGAGAATATTTATGAAGAAAATGAATGTGTCCAAAACCGAAAAGAACAATTGAAGAAATTCAAGGAAAGACATAGAGAAGTGAGTGAGCGCCTAAAACAAGAGATAATTGGACTGAAAGTGACAGTAGAAGAGAAGAAGAGAATTGAAGAATGTTTGAATACAATGGTGTAGAAAAAATTGATGAATGCTCTAAACTTGAACAAGAGGTAGTGAACTTGAGGATTGAACTGGAAAAAGAAAAACTCTATGAGAATAATTTCAAATCAAGCTCCAATAAGCTTGGAGAATTACTACCGGATGAAACTCAAGCAAAGACAAAGTCGGGTTTGGGGAAATTCATGGAGGTGAAAGCCCTGGCTAAGGACAATCAAATGACTCCTCGGATGAAGCAGCTTAAAATAAATTCAAGAAATTTTACAAGAAGACCTCCTGTGAGATAGTCTAATGCACAAAGGTATCCCTCTTTCAATGGTACTTGTTTTTTCTGTAATAAATATGGTCATAAAGCAACAGAATGCAAGAGCAGGAAGAACCTATTTTTTGGTTCCTTCATCGAACAATGTTTTGAATGTAAGAAGGTTGGGGCATAAAGCTATTGATCATGTGATCCTCGTGAGAAATGATAAGTTGGGTAATGAGGAACAAATTTAATGAAGGAAGAACGAATCAATTCTTTAATGGATATTGTTATACCTACAACAAATTTGGACATAGAGAAAATCAATGTAGATCAAGAGGAAATGGAGGATAGAGTAATTAAAAAAAATCATCTACTATAATTGCAATAAACCAGGACATATTTCAAAGGTTTGCAAAAAGTAAGAAAAGTGGGGAAAAATAATTTTGTTTGACAGAGAAGAATGATTCAATAAAAAATGTTGACAAAGAATAAATGAAGCAAGAGATGAATAAGATGGAAGAAGAAAGCATGGGAGAAAACCTAAAGCTACCGGGATGTGTTTGTGCCCTCATCCTGGTATGGATGGATTCCTCTAGGAATTAGGACCAGCATGGTTCAGTGGAGAGCATTATCAAAAAAATCATAAAAACCCCCTGGATAAATGGCATGTTAGAGGCTGGCATGAGGGTGAAATGTGAAGAATGTAGAATCAGAGGCTTTGGAAAAAGAACCAGAAGAAAAAATGTTGTCATGATATTGTGTGAACCAAATTAGGGTTTTTTGTGTTGAGAAGAATGTTTTAGCAGATTTTTGATGCCTATCTCATTTAATGCATTTTAGGGTAAATTTAATGGTGTATAAGTTGAAATTTGTGAGTCTTCTTGATTAATTGAGCATTTGAAGAACTTGAAAGGTGCCCTTAAGCAATCTTGGAGCGATCTTGAAGCAATTCTAAAGGGAATTCAAAGAAATTTTCATGGGTAATCTAGAATCTTTTCTCAGTTTACAAAAGGGGAAGAAGAAAAATGAAGAGGTTTCGATTAACAAATTCAAGAAAGCATAGAAATGGATAGAGAATTGAGTGGTGTCATTCCACTAAAGCTAAAAGGAGTTGAATTGGAAGAATTTGATCATAGAAAGATGAAAGAAATGGAACTAGGGCTGAACAAAGATGAATTATAGAGCATAAAAACCCTAGGTATGGATTTGTGGAGAGAATTTCCATGGTTTGCTAATAAATATTTTATTTTTTTCTTGTTGAATTGTTTCAATAATGACAGTATTGTATTAGACAAAACCTACTTAATCTCGAAGGAATCGATCGAAGCGATTACTGGCTTATGCAGTATTGGAGATCTTCCTAGAAAGAAAACTATGAAGTACAAAGATGTGAGGAACTGTTTGGCATTAGTAAAGACCCTTAAGCCCTATTGATAAACACTCTCAAGGATTTGGTTGTAAGGTATGTTATGTACGGTGTTTCTTACAAAATCTATTTTAGAAATCGTGAAGGTTTGACATCGGCTATTGTTGTTTATTTTGCACATATGATGGTTAAGGAGAATAGGCAATTTGATTTGTGTGGTCTATTGCTTGAGAATATTTCTAAAAATGTTTGAATGTCAGTGGTTGAGGGTCATCCCTTTCAATTTGGAACTTTTCTTGTGTGCTTGGTGTTTTAATTTTTGAGTTCCCTACTAAGAAAAGACAATGTTGTGTGGGAATCTGGTATTCCTATTGGTAAACATTTCTACAGATACCTAGAAGCTTTGGCAGATAATGTAAGAATGTGAAAATATTATTTCACATCCTTGAAAACAAATCTTTGCTCAGGTATGTCTGCATCGAGTCAGTTTGAAGTGGGTTCATCCTTCGGTAAAAGAGAATTGGAAGTTGTTATTGGTGATTCCCCTCCAGAATTGAAGAAAATAAAAGTTATAACTAAAGAAATCATTGTCTTTTCAGAAGAAAAGGAAAAAGAATCTCTGCCTAGATATGAATCCGTTGATCTAGATGACATCAAAATTACATTGGTTAAAGGAAAAATAAAGAAGATTGGTGAGATATGGAATGCAACCTCTCATGTTGACAGATTGAAAATTGATGATGATCTAGTAGAATATCTACTTTGAAAAGGTATTGATGTATCAAATTATTCCACTCTCACTTAAAATTTAGCTGGAGATTGTTTAAAGGTGAATGCTGCCGAAATCGGAAGTTCGTAAGTTTGAAGCCTTGGTTGAAAAGAGATATACTAAAGCTAAGAGGATATTATCTAAACTTATTGTGGAAATGAAGAAATGCATTAAAGAAATATTAGATATTTACAAGTATTGTCTCTAGTGGCCTGTTGTGGTAGATAATTTCAAAAGTAGAATTGAAGCAATTGAATCCAAAAGGAACAACATTGGAAAAGAACTTTGATATTCCTGCAGACATGCAAATAATCTTAATCAACATCATGTAATCTAATTCTAACCAATATCATTTCCTCTATTAATCAAATAAAGTAATTCTATTAGATTAATTTTATTAAAGTCCCTTTATTTAATTAAATAAATCAATTTAATTAATTAACCATAAATTTTATTTTGAACAAAAGCAACCACTTATTTAATTAAATCCCCAAAGTCCTCTTGTTTAATTAAATAAATCAATTTATTTAATTAAATCCTCAAAGTCTTCTTATTTGGTTTAATAAATCAAACCATTTAAATCAAATGTCAAATCCCCTAAATTCCTCCAAGTTAATTAATTCTAGATTAATTAACTCCTAATCATCATTACTATTCTCTAGCTTTTGAGTAAACCTCGGTCAAACTCAACCCAAGACTAACCCACCCACTTGCACATGAAAATCAAATTTTCTAATTAACTAATTATCTCATCTTCCCTCTCAAAAGCACATTATAGGGAATATTCTTTATTTGACTCCCTTTATTTGACTTTCTCATTCAAACAATTTCTCCCCCCAAAAACAATTCAAGCACATGCATTTCATGTCTCTCAAACATGCATTTGGTGCCTCTTACAAACACATACAAAGTGTGATCAATCCTTACCCATTGGCATTGAGACAAATGTCTCAATCTCATTGGTCCTTTCTTAATCCCACATTATTCTTATTCTTCAATTCTTCAAACCTCTAACTTATAAATAGAGGCCTTCTCTACTTGAAATATATGCACAGTTTTATGCATTTACACTATACATACATTTGTCTTCATCACTTGCATCTTGCTCATCATTTTGAAAGCTTATCAAGGGTTGGGAAAGGGCTACTTTCCACATCAAAGTAGCACCAATCCACTATGAGATATATTTTTCTTCATGTTTTCATATGCTTTTCTTTAGTTTCATTGTTTCCTTGGTTGCATATTTAACATGATTGAGTATTTCATAGAGATGTTTAATTTGTTGTGCTTTAATTAACTAACCATGCTAATACATGTCAAGATTTGAGCATTTGCAGATTATTACATCTACATAATGGCACTAGAAGGAGGGTAGATTTGGTTTGTTTAATCTAATTTATATGATAATGTTTGTCCAAGTTTAACAAGTGTAGAAGGTCTCTCAATTTTTTAGTTTTTATGTGTTGTAGAAGAGCACGCTCTATTTTTTTCCATCTGTAATCCTTACTTTTTGTTTTTATGTCATAACATTGTTTTGGAGGGTGTTTCTCAAAGAGTAATGGAGGCATTTATTCAAAAAGGGGAGCAAGTTTGTGCAATATGGTATGCTTTCTGGTTGTAAGATAAATTGAAGTACAAACCCATATGAATGCAGGTCAGGTCTAGCCATTGTTTTTGTACCCAAATCTAGACATCTTGTAGTTTTCTAGGACTCACTTTGTCTTTCGCTTTTCTAAGACACGTCATTCACTCACAATTTTGAGCTAGTAAAGACACATCATTCACTCAATTCATAGAATTTTGTGGTGTGCCACCATCTATTTACAGTCAAATTTCTCACAAGGGCCCATCAACAAGAAGGAGGCATGGTAGTAGCTGAGATGCTTTATAGCTGCATCATTGTGTGCTTTGAGTTCTTTGTATCATGTGGCTTTTTAAGTATAATGCTATTTTTTTTCAAAATTCTTGACAGCTATAGGTTTGATGCTTTTTTAATATGTCAATTAGTTCATGCACCTTGTGTATGTGTCAATCAGAAAAAATCCATTTACTCCTATGAATTGCATTAGTTGAAAGCTTCTTAAAAGACATTTAGGTGCGATTTTTCTCATAGGCACATTTGGGAGCAACTAAATACACCTGCCAATTACATTAGCTTGAATTTTTTTGAAATTCGTTTAGCATTTAGGTGTTGGTTTTTACACAGGCCAATTGCATACATACCTTAGAAAGACAACTTTGTTCATAGTTAATACAAAACTAATAGGAAGGGATCTTTATCATCAAATTTCTTTACATCTCTATAAAAAAGAAGAGAAGAATAGTCTAACTGAAACATTACTTTTGAGTATCAACCATGGTACAGTACATTGTGTTTGATAGAAACCTGACTTTAGCAGATAATTGTTGACACAAATGCTAGTTTAGGATGGCATTTTATCAAGTGTGTTGTACAATTGATGTCTAAGCATACATTCCCAGTACATTGGTTTACATGCATTTGGAGCTCTATGGAATGAACTCTGAGCTATCTGGATCGAATTTGCATCTTACACATTTGGAAATTTGTGCAACAACGTTATAGCTTCAATCACAAAAGTGCAATAAACAGTGCCTCATGAGAATAGAAATTTCACACAGAGGTAGAGGACACGGGTTTAGTGTAAAATCAACAACCAAGATTCAATATATGGTCTTGCATCATTTATTATAACGTATGAGTTGTTGATTCTATAATTTCAAAAGCCCTTTCTCAGATAAGAAACATCTTCCATTTAGGATTGATCTGTGAATGGAGGTGGGAAAATTGAATATGTTGAGCATGAAAAGGTGCCTTCTTCTACTTAGTTGACTTTTTTGTCTGGTGAGATTGATAGAATTTTGAGATCCCACGACTTGTAATATTCCAAGCGTGCAAACACATTTCATGCGATTAGACTAAGCATTTGAATTTCACTAGTTATGATGAGAAGTTGGATTCCCATGCGATTCGACTAACATTTGAATTGCACTTAATATCTCATTATTTACATGGAATTGCATTTAGTCGAATACTTGTTGCATAAATTATGATGTTCTTTTTTGAAAATTCTTCTCTTCAATTAGCGTTAACAACAAAACAAAACAAAAACTTTTCCTCATGCAAAGATTGAATCAATACCTAATATATTTTTTTAAGCTCAATTACACAAGTGTAATTTTTTGTGATAACGTTGTATGTTTTATTGATTCCTTTAAATCTCATTTCTAAGATTTTACTTTGTATTGTTTGCAGGTTGACATTGGAATTGAGCATTGAAATTGAACAAAAGCAAGTAGATTGGAGTTGAAGAAAATTGAGCATTGAACTTGAAATTGACAAAGCATTTTTAAATGCTTAGGGCTTCCATTTTATGCTTTCTTTTTCTGTTTTAGGCCAACTCACTTTAGTTTTGGGGTTTAAAATTAACCATTGATTTTATCTCTTCAAGTTGGTTAAAATTGAACTTAGAAACTTACTAGCTTTTCGATTTGGGCTTAAAATTGAACAAGAAAACTTCACACTTCATCTTGGTGCTTAAAAAGAATCCATTATTTCTTTCAGGTTTAAAATGAACATGTGTCTTTTGTGTTTTGTAATGTTTTTTACAAAGTAATCTCATTTGAAAAGGCATATGCACTTCTCTTGCACTTCATGGCGATCTAGAGAATCAAAAGTTTTTTGGTGATATTAAGTTGTATAAAAGATTGCCTCCACACTTCAATTTGGGCACTTAAAATTGAACAAAGTTTGTGAGTGTGAGTTGAGTATATCGCGTGTGTTCTCTCTTTGTTTCTAAACAAGGATTGATCAAACTATAGATGTGCTTGCCCACTTTTTTTTATCCTTAGAGGGCCTGCCTGGTGGGACAAAGTAATCACCCCAGGGAATGACCCAACTGGGAACACACTAAAGCCAAGCGACTTCCACCCAGTATATAAGTGTGGGTACTTGAGGAAAGTTCAAGTATCATGAGGATTGTTTAGACAAGAAGGGAAGCAATGGTCTCTTGTTGTATGGATGATCCCCCATGAACAGGATGCCTCTACTAGAACCTTTTGTATAAAGGCCAAAATCCTTTCTATTTGCTAGTGTAAGAATGGTCGTTTTGAAGCCGTCCCACATTTTTACGACTCTTAGTAGAGATGAGAAGCATGTCATGGGAGTTTCATGGGTACTAAAGCTTGGCTGACCTGAGAAGTGTGTGTTGTGGAGGGGAGCCAATGTGGTCAAGCTTTTAATCATCTGCTAAGAGTAGGCGTAGCTGGATTTATCCAAGTGGGAACTCAACAAATATTGTCTCTTGACTATCCATAGGATTGTGCATTATCTTGGAATCAAAACACTTTGCTTGATCTAAAACATTGGAAAACAAACATTCAACATGAACATCAAATTTCAAACCCTTTAGGAGGAGCAAATACCTTTTGACAAAATCCAAGTGCTATTGCTTGCCCTAGAGATTTTATCCTGAGGTTTCTAAGTATTTGGGTTTATATCTCAATTTTCTCCTACTAAAGTCAACTTTAGGAAACTATTGGCTTGATTTCCTTGATTTCCTTGATTTCCACATAATGGAATTTGTGGGATGAAAATGAAATTGGGACATTAGACATTTAGTTTGAAAAGCTAATCAAGAGAGTGTTTGTGGTAAAAAGAACTCATTAAGAAAAGCTAAGAACAATTGAACCCCACACATGTGTTCCAAATGATTTCTTGAAAGATCAAAATCTGAAAACCAAACTCCAAAGGTCTTAGTCAAAAATCTCACAAGAAAAGTTTGTTCATGCTTTACGAATTTATAGAAAGATTGACATTCAAATTTTACATACGTGCATCAAGGAACAATCCAAATTTGTATTAATTTTACTATTGTCAAAATCCAAGTCTATTTCAAAGATTTGAGTATCTCACATAGGAAGTATTATCATGTTCTTCAAAATAGAGGTCTTGTAAACAAGAGTCTTTCTAAGTACACAGAGAATCAAAATAAACCTTCATCCATCTTCAAAAACGTCAACCAAAATCATCTCAGCAACAACTCTTGGAAATATTGAAAAAATCCTCTATGCTAGACTTTTGGAAAATCCTTGAATCAAAATCAAAAATCAAAGTCATCTTGTTTGGCTAGGTGTGTATGGATGCATCCTTCTCCTTACACTTAGTCAAAATTATCATCTCATGAGCAAGTTTATCCCATAACATCTTAGGGTCTATTTGTTCATTATCTAAAATCAAATCCAAATCTAAATCCAAAATCAAAGACAATCAAATCCAAATCCAAATCAAAATCCAAAAGTCCCAAAATCTAGTATGCCCCTAAAGATTTCTCAAGATTTCAATCATTCATATCACCCATCCTTCATTTGTCTCATCATCATCCTTTGATCCTCTTCATCCTAGACTTTATTTTTTGTGCCTAAAAGTTTGGGTCAATCTAAGGAGTTAGAGATTTATCTCCCACATTCCTAAAAATTGATCCCTATTTTATGGTTCAAACTAGATCTCAACACAAGAAGAACATAGAAGCCAACAAGGAAACATCTACTTCAAGTGAATTGAGTCAAACCACTCCTAAAATAAATCCCATTGGATCAAGCAATCCCCCACCCAACCTTCCTCTAGTATCACAATACCTTCAAGAGGGTCAAGTAGAAGACATCACCGACAATGTCTTGGGAATGACACACAATGAAATCATAGAAATGGTCCAAAACCCCAAAAATCATAGGATTGTTAATACCATGATGAAACTTAATCCTTCGCAATACATGCTAGAATTGGAAAAATAAGGTGCTAAACTCCCTTCTGACTATGATATAAGGGTGAAGCCACAATAGTGGTTTCCAATTCAAGTGAGGAAGGAAAACTCAAAAAAAATGACCCCAAGGCAAAAAATGTGATTTTGGGGGTTCGTACGAACCTATTGGTTTGAGCGAACCCCTTTGAATTTTAGCCACCAAAAACAAGAAAAAAATGCATTGCAAAGGGGTTTGATCGAACCCCTTCAAAGGGGTTCGTACGAACCCCCCTTATCCCTCATCCCCCTTGAGACACAAAAAAACCTAATTTTTTACGCTTCAAAGCTTGGTTTGAACATGAAAATGGAGGAGTCTTCACAATCCCAACTGGAATCAGGTAGTCCTCAGAACAAGCTATCCAACGAATATAATTTTAATATGTTTTTGATTTTATTATGTATTTGTTTTTTTAGTTTTATTAAACATAGGTTTTTCATCGAAAATGAAGGTCTATGTTTTGCACATGTGGAAAAATAGCAGATTATAAAAAAAAAATTGAAAAATATGAGTGCACTAAATATTGAAGTCCTTGATCCAACAAAAAAAAAATTAATTTCGATATATACAAAAAAAGTTACGTGTTATACGGTTGCGCTATGTTTGAATTGTAATTGGTTTGACTTCAAAACTTGATTAAAGAAAAAATATTCAATAAAAAACTATCTAACCAAGTGGAAGCACTAGATATCGGAGTTACAAATCTAAATTCAAAAGAATTATAATTTTATCCTTCATGGAAAAAAAATTATGCATTATACGGTGTGCGTCACTTTTTAAAAATGTTGTTTTCTGAAAAAAACCAGTTTTCGTGGGAGATGGAAAAATAACTGCAATCTAATTCCAAAAATTTTGAAAAAAATATTTTTAGAATCTACAGATAAAATGTGAAGAGAGTCTAGTTTGCATCATCTTCAAATTCCTCACGGTTTAGCCACTATAGGTGATTGAATGTGAAGATTTAGTTAAAAATAATAATTTCAGTGTCCAGTTTGGCCAAAAATTGTAAACCACTATTGTGGGATCACCCATAAACACCATTGTGGAGAAACCGTTTGAGAATATGCTGCTTGTACCATTCACCTCACCCATTCAAGGCATCATCCAACCCATTCCATAATCCACATCATCTCTTGCCACGACACAACCCATTGTCAACAAGGGAAGTTCATTACTCCATGCTCTTTAAACACATCCCCTTGTCAATAATCAAAATTTGGACGCAAATACCATCGCAGGAACATCAAATATCGTCCCTCAAAATTCCTTGCATCAATATGTCCCACTCGTCTTCCATGACACCAATAATCCATCCTCTTTTCATGCAACATCGACATATGCTCTTGACACACAAATTTCTCTCCCATTGGTGCAAACGGGTCTATTTGAACAAGGAGGACTCTTTGGGGCCTCATCATCACTTGCTCCAAGAAATCTACCACCAATCCCACCTCTAATTCCACAACCACTACCTCCGCTACCACTGACATCTACATCAATCCTTGGTTTAGGGAAACCCCCTCTACCTAACATCCCAATCACAAATCAATTGAACCAAAACAATCATTTGAACATCAATCAAATCAATGTATCAAATCCTTTGAATATGCCACTGATATCGCAACAACAGGTGGCATCCATCCAAACAACACCATCAATCCCCATACATCAAAATATGGCCTCACAAGGACCCACCATATCAATCGCACCACTCCCATCAACACAACCCCAAATCATCACTCAAACAACAATTCCAAATCCTCCACCACCACCACCAAGTCCAAACATGGCAAACCAGTACATGGCATTACAAGTAGTTCATCAAACATATCAAACAACACTCTTACAATACCAAAATCAATAATTTTCAATAGCTACACAACAAGCACAAGCACAACAAGTTGCCCAAGCACAAGCTCAAGTTTTGCTGCAACAACAACAAGCCTTACAAGCTGCTCAAGTAGCGCAAGCCACTCAAGTTGCGCAAGCTACCCAAGCTGCCCAACAAGCTCAAGAATAATATCAAGCACAACAAGCACACACACAAGCATAGTACTAAGCTCAACAACAAGCAACACATCAACAAGTATACTAGCAAGCACTGCAGCAATATCAAGAGCAACAAGAAGAAACCCAACTCCTAGCCCAACAACAAGCATTGTTGGCATAACAGCAACAGACCCAACAACAAGCCTCGTTGGCGCAACAACAACAGGACCAACAACAACCATTGTTGGTACAACAATAATTGCAAGCATACTTGGCGCAACGGAAAGTGCAACTACCTCCCACCAACACACCAACCAATCCACCCATCACTCCCACAATCACACCACCTCAAAACACCTTCATTCCACCTCCTGATCCTCAAGACAATGTGTCAACATAGATCAAATTCCTCTCACAATAGGTGCTTTACCTTTGATCAAGGAAAACAATGAAAACACCAAAGAACTTGTGCCCTTACCCGTTCGACAAGAGAATTGCAATGAAACTGTTCCCACAAGGATTTGAAATCCCAAAATTTCACAAATACAAAGGAACGAGTAACCCTGAAGATCACATCAGGGAATTACAAGTGCATCGCATGGAGGTTTCATACGATGATTCATACCTCATGCAATTGTTTCCTTGAAGCTTGGCAGGACCCGCCATGGAGTGGTTCTCTCGTCTCCCTCCTGGAATCAAGAAATTCCAAGAAATTTTTGATGCGTTCATCCAAAACTATTCATTCAACATAGAGATGGATGTGAGTCTGGAAGAGCTATTCGCTCTAAAGCAATCCAAGGGGGAATCATTTGCTTCATTCTTACAATGATGTTGATCCAAGGCCAATAGAAGCAAATGGGCCATGCTAGAGGAACAACAAATATGTACCATCATTGCCAACCTTGAAGGGGCCTTGTCTTTCCATCTAAAAATGCAGTGAATCACCACCTACGAACAGTTGATCCCCAAGGCACTCAACATCGAATGAGCCCTTATCTCATAAAGGGGAACACCTACGTATCAAGACAACCACCCATCCACCAGCTACAATGACAAATCTCAAACATGGGAAAAGAACATAAATGTTACTAATGATGGCGTCGTTGATGCCAAAGTTGTAATTAGTGCCTCAAGGCAGAACACATAGACATATCAGCAACCACAAACCCACAATCAAAACAATCAACAAGCCAACACCATACAAAAGCAACCAAATAATCAAACGGTGAATAATCTTAACAACCAAGGGGGACCACCCAAGCGAAACAAATATTCCCCGAAGTTGAAATACAGAGCCCTTAGGGAACCAATTGAATCCATCATGAATAAACTGGTGTAAGAAAAACTCATCACAATCCCCACCTATAAGAACTATCAAGAACCCCAAGTGAAACTGCCATGGTACAATGAAAATCACCTTTGTGATTTCCATAAAATCAAGGGGCATACAATTTCCAGTTGCATGAGGTTGAAAAACTTGATCCAAGACCTCATTGGCAACAAAATCATAAATGTGGAACAACCTCTAGGGAATCAGGACCTAAAGATTTACACAAATCTGATGCCCAATCACAACAAGGGAAATAGTGACAATGGTAAAGGCAAGTACAAAAGTGTAAACCATGTTATTGCATCCCTAGATGAATGGGTCACTGTCATCACTATCAAGGGAGCCCAAGTTGATTGTGGAGTCACCACAAGAGGCGGAAAAGTCACCATTGCTAGACCATCTCATCCATCTAGGGCATCCACCTCAAATCCAAAATCCGTTCCTAGTGGGTAAAATATCTTGGACCAATTGAAAAGAACCCCCACTCAAATCTCCATCATGGAGTTACTGAAAATATCACCCACACACAGAAAGATTCTAGAAGAGGCATTGGCCACATCCTCTATTCCCACGGATCTTGATTCTGAACAATTCCAAGATATGGTTGGACACCTCACCACACCTCATCTCTTCACCTTTTTTGATCAAGACCTCCCAACCCAACCATCTCACAACTGTGTGCTTCATCTCGAAGCTTTCATCCATAAAAACAAATTCAAAAGGGTCTTGGTGGATGGAGGTGCGGGTCTAAATATCTACACCCTTAGCTAATAAAAAGTTTGGGCTTCTCCAAGGATGTTGTTGAAAAAGGAAAAGGTATAACCATCTGAGCATATGATGATAAGAAAGAGTGTCGCAAGGTACTATCCAACTCCCTATTCAAGTAGGGCCTGCTATTATGGAAACCACATGTCAAGTCCTTGACCTTGAATTACCCTATAACATCCTTCTAGGGCACCCATGGATCCATGGGATGCAAGTCGTTGCCTCAAATTTCCACCAGTGTGTCAAGTTCCAACATCAAGGCCAAGAGGTCATCATCCATGGGGATCCTGAACCATTTTACTATTGCAAGAATCTGGAAACTAAATACTACAAAATCAACCAAGTTATAAAGAAAGATGAAGGCCCCTCAACTCCATATGTGGATCCATCTACCTTGGCCTCCACATATAATATAAAGACACTTGCCATCCTTGCCATTTCTGATATCAAGGTCATTATCTAGGACAATGGGCATGGGGATTACAAAATGAAGAAAGGTGCCCTTGTTGTAGGAAATTTACCTCAATCTCCTAGGTCGCATGGGAAACCACATCAAAATGCCTCCTCATCCAAAAATTTCAAAGCAAATCCTTCTAGATTCAGGTGTTGGGGGGACCTAGGCCGAGAAGTGGTGGAAGAAGACCCATCAAGTCTACTATACCAAGACAACCAACCTGCAGTTGATCTTCCCATGGATGGTAGTAGCAAAGGGCTACAAATGATGCTTGGCATGGGCTATGACAGAAACAAAAAACTTGGGAAGAATAATAACGGTCTCCTAGAACCCATCATTGTTGAGAATCGTTTAAGAAATCTTGGTCTCAGATGTACCCTCCGAAGGTGACCATACTTGGCAGACCTGCCTCGGTTAAAAAGTTCAAAACACCTCCTCAGTTGTTAGCAACTGAGCTCCAATTACCTGTATCCACAGGTCGAGTCATAGATAACTTTACCTTTGACATAACTAATGTGTGTAATGAGGATGAGGACTGTGTTATAGATCTACCCATGTTATTTGAAGATTCTTTCCTCTTTATGAGGCGCTCTTAGAATTCTTGGGATTGCGGTATAATATACCATGTGGAGATCACAAAGTAGGATTTGACATTGAGTTAGACACACACGCCTATTATGGAGAAATGATTAAATCCTTCAGTCGCAAAAGTGAAAATCTGAGAATAATCTCTAGGTCTTTAAGTGAAAACCACACCGTGGCACTTTCAGACCCGAAAATAGTAAAAAAAAAAGGATGCATCTGACAGTGAAAACCTCTTCAAGGCACCAGAGGATGGGGGATTCAATCTTCCTCGTAGTGCTCTACATCAGGAGAAGTCAACAGTTCTGGTAGAGAAGTGTAACCCAATCAACTTGGGATCAGAGGAAACACCGCATATCACCTTTTATGTTGAATCATTGTTAACGGAGGAACAAGAACTCCTAACTGCATTCTTAAAAGAGAGAAAGGTGAACTTTGCATGGACCTACACAGATATGCCTAGTCTTGATCCTGAAATTGTAGTTCATCATCTAATAGTGTATCCTAAGGAAAAACCAATGAGACAAAAGCTTAGGAAAATGCATCCCCAGATAGCCTCATTGGTCAAAATGGAACTACAAAAACTCCTTGATGTGGGGTTCATACGGTCAATTGATTACTCAGAGTGGGTATCAAACCTCATACCTGTTTCAAAGCCCATTGGGGGCATCTGCATTTGCATGGACTTTAAAGATCTAAACAAAGCATGTCCCAACAATGACTTTCCACTCCCAAACATTGATATGATAGTGGATATGACGACCGGACATGAGATGCTTTCACTGATGGACAGATTCTCAGGGTATAATCAAATAATGATAGCTAAAGAGGACCAACATAAAATGACTTTCACTTGTCCATAGGGGACATATTGCTAGAGCATGATGTCATTCAGCCTAAAGAACATTGGATCAACTTATTAGAGAGCCATGACACTAATCTTCCATGACATGATTCACAAGACTATGGAAGATTATGTAGATGACATTTTAGCAAAATCAAAGAAACGTTAGGATCATATAGTAGCACTCAATTCTATCTTTGACCGGCTAGAGGAATATAAAGTTACACTCAATCCAAGGAAGTGCGTCTTCAGTGTACAATCAGGGAAGTTACTAGGGTACATTGTGTCCATGAGAGAAATTGAGATAGATCCTGCTAAGGTCAAGGAAATTCTCGAGATGGAGGCACCAAAGACATTGAAATGGTTAAGAGGCCTACAAGGAAGACTTCATTCCATCTACCGATTCATAGCACAACTAGGAGACAAGGCTATCCCTTACTCTCATCTACTCCACAAGGGGGTAGCATACAAATGGGATGAGAAGTGTGATCGGGCATTCAACAAGATCAAGGAATATTTGCTCACACCACTAGTTCTTATGCCACCTATTCCAGGCAAGCCATTGATTCTATACATATCGGCAACAACAGCAGCTCTCGGCACTCTCCTAGCCCAACATGATGCAAATGGAACAGAGAGAGCTATTTACTACATCAACCAAACTATGGTAGGGAATGAGTTGAACTATACATTCATTGAAAAGTCTTGTCTAGCAGTGGTGTTTTCCTCATAGAAGTTCAGGCACTACATGTTAGCTCATAAAATAAAACTCATCACCAAGATCGACCCACTCAAATACTTTCTTTCTAAAGAAATGCTCACAGGATAGATGGCTAAGTGGGTTATGATCCTATTAGAGTATGATATTGAGTATGTGGAGTGAAAGGCTATTAAGGGACAAGTCATTGCAAATCAACTACCAAAGGCGCCAATGTATTAAGAAAACCTACTGATATCAGAGTTCCCTGATGAATCAATCTTCAACCTAAGCATAATAGACCACTAGAAGGCATACTTTGATGGATCCTACACACAACATGGATCGGGAGCTAGAGTCTTTTTTATCACGCCACAGGGAGACTGGATACCAAGTTCATACAAGTTGTCGTTTCCTTGCACGAATAATATTGTAGAATATGAGGCCCTCATCATAGGGCTCAGAATAGCGGTGCAATGGCAGATTATGGCACTCAAGGTCTATGGTGATTCCCAACTAATCATCAATCAGGTAAACGATGAATACCAAACAAAAGACGACAAGTTAATGCCATACAAGAAACTGGTGGAAAGCCTCAAAGAGTCTTTTATTGACATCATGTTTGAGCAAATACCTAGGGCTAATAACAGAGCAACAAATGTTATGGTGACAATTGGATCATTACTAGATATCCCACGCAATGTCCCTAAGCACGAATTCCTCATAGAGAAACTTCTCATACCAGCATTCGAGGTACCAGAGTCTGAATTTGTGTGCAAAATTGTTGGTCCTGGTGATCCCTAGCACTATGATGTATACACCTACTTGAGAATAGGAGTCCTCCCTGTCAATTTATCCCTGAGCTTAAAAAGAACCTTTTCCAAGAAATCATCCTGCTTTGTGATCTTAGGAGACACCCTATACCATAGGAGCATTGAGGGAACCCTCTTACAATGTCTAAATGTTGAGGAGGCTTTGACCACTTTAATCGAGGTAAACAACAACATTTGTGGCTCACATTTGAGTGGTATGACCTTGGCTAAGAAATTGTTGAGAACTAGGTACTATTGGTTATCAATGGAACAAGAAGCTCATGAATATGTCAAGAAGTGTTTACAATGTCAGTAGCATGGGGACCTCATCCATGCACCAACTCAAGAGCTCCATCCCATCATAACACCATGGCCCTTTTCATAGTGGGGGCTCGATCTCATTGGAAAAATCACCCCCACCTCATCCAATGGACATAAGTTTATCATCATTGCCACTGAGTACTTCACCAAGTGGGTAGAGGCTATTTCCATGACCTACATTACAAGAAAGCATATATCCAAGTTCATCCTAAACTACTTAATTTTCCACTACTGTGTCCCTCAAGCCATTATCTTAGATAACAGGACACCATTCAAAAACCAAGATGTTCAAGACCTATGCTACAAATTCAAAATCCAACATCGCATTTCCACTCCATAATACCACCAAGGGAATGACCAAGCTGAGGCTACAAATAAAACCATCTTGAAAATCCTAAAGAAGACGGTCAATGAAGCTAGTCGTGACTGGTGTTGGTTGAAAATTTTGTATACCTTAAGGATATGCAAATTTGTGGTTTTAGCCATAGTGTGTGAGTATGATACTCTCCTAATTTAGGGAAGGCTCCCCCTTTTATACTAACTAACTTAGACTAATATGGGTAAGAAAACAACCTTTCCTCTTTCTTCAGGAAAGATTATATTATTTTCTCCTCTCAGAAAAGTGACAATAACCTTTAAGAAAATTAATACAACAGGTTGAAATGTAAATGAGAGGAAATGAAGTTTCCTGAAAGCACAAAGACTTTCGTCACCTCCTCCAGGATGAGAAAACAATCTCCAAGCACAAAGTCTTGAGTATCTGAAATCCTATGTACCCTTTTAGAATGATAATCTAAGAACAAAGTACAATATATATCAGCTCAAAGTCTGAAAATACAGTGCACTTACGAATCACTTTATATGGAAATCACTATAAGCACAAAGACTTGTAACTCTTTCCAAATCCTAATCACAAATCAAACTAATTCAATCTTTCAAACTCGTAGCACAAATTCTACAAGAAATCATATCAAAATATTTTCATAACAACTCCACAATATCACAAGAAAAACTCATAATAATGTATCACTATGACATAAGAACATAGTAATAACATGCAATAAGACTTAACACAAACTCTGAAATCTAATATGCCTTCTTTGTATTGCTTGGAAATCAAGTTTACATACACAAAACACAAAGTCTCTTTGCTATAAATTTTTGCAGAGTTCTCTCTATTGCCAAAAAGATGAAAATTACAATAGACCCCCTCAAGTATTTATAGGAGAGAAGCCTTGAGAAAAAGGTGGGAGGATCCCAACTAATTTGAGAAATTCTCTCAACCACTAACCAACTATAGTTGACTTTTTCAACATTACAAGTCCTATTATAATTTGACTTGTAATGTTATTACATGTAATTACAAGTTACAACTTTCCAAGTGATATGATCACGTGCAATTACATTTTTCTATTTTACATGTAATTTGTCAAAACCAAATTACAAATGCATAATTAAAATTATTCTAAGTGTCCAAGACACGACTCTAACTACATCATACTTTTTTTGTGATGATCTTCATGTTGCTTCAGCATTTTAGAACTTGAAGTATTCAGGATTGGTGAAGACAATTTGCATTTTTAATGATCTTTGTGTCCTTTGTGAACTTCAACCTTATCACAGGCTCAGAGTAGTACCATTTCTTTAGGAAGCAAATTATTCTCTTTTTTGCGTTCTTTTTCCATGCTTGATTCACTTTGTCCCTAGATGGCTTCATGAGGATTATTGACCTTTGGGATGCCCCATGAATTACTGTTGTATCTCTTCTTCTTTTGTTCACTGATGAAGAATCCATAACACCTTATTCAAGATGAAATTATTATAAAACAATGCCCATGCCTTTATTTGTTGGTTTGATAGATCATGTGTGCAAACAAGACTGACAAGGGAAGGGATAAATTGATGCAAAAATGGGCTCACAAGTGAATTTTGGGTTTTGGAGACTACATTACATGTGTGGAAAAACAAGAACATTGACTTGCAATTATGGAGAATGAACATGCAACTTCATATGTGTATGGGAAAATACAAGTTTTTCACTTGTGATTGGATCCTAAAGACTCATTTTCAAGTGTTTTTTAGTGCAACTTGGACCAATTTCGGGTTTTGGAAGGCTAACTACAAGTGCTTCAACAAAAACTCAAATTACAAGCTGGAAATTGGGCTTTTTGGAGGTCAAGACAAGTAACTTGAAGTGGGTTAGACCTTTTATGAACAAAAACAAGTCACTTTACTTCACATGCAAGCTTGTAATCGAGTCTTCAAGGTGCGATTGCAAGTAATAACTTGTATTTTACTTGTAACTTGTAATTCAGGTCTTAAGACCCCCATTACAAGTGGCATATAATTCAAAAAGTGACTTTAAGAACTTCTTAACTTACAATTCAAGTTTCAAGACCCCCTTTACAAGTGACATGAAGTCAAAAAGTAACTTAAAAAGTGCTCACTTGCAAATCGGGTCTCAAGACCCCCAATGCAAGTGACAATAAAACAAAAAGTAACTTTTAAACCTTTTAACTTGCAGTTCAAGCTTTAAGACCCCCATTCCAAGTTACAAGTTATTTAAAAACACAAAAGTGACTTAAAAAGCTCATAAAGTGAAATCAGGTCTTGGGGACTTGATTGCAAGTGAATGTATCACTTGCATTTTGGAACTTGAAACCCCCACACTTGCAGTAAGGTCTTCAAAACCATAAATTGGCCAAAAACACACCAAAAATGACTCAAATTTTCATGAAAACGGACGAGAGTGAATGAAAAATGTTGGCCAAAAGGACTATAGACCCAAAACTTAAAATTCCCAACCTTTGTACCTCGTAATACATGCCTTGAGGCCTAAAAATGTCAAAATTTTAATGGGTTATCTCTGATTTTTGCATGTCAAAAAATAGGGACAACAACTGGCACTTGTAGTTGAACCCCGCCCTATGGGCTTACCGAATGAGTATCTGCACACCAATAGGTGCAACCCCATTCTCCCTGGTCTACGGATCAGAAGCCATACTCCCCATTGAGATTGAGCTCTCGTCCTTGAGAATATCATTGCAAAATCTCATCACAGATAAAGAATATTGGGTCTCACGATTGAACGAGTTGGAATTACTGGATGAGCAGCACATGGACACCTTAAACCATTTGCAAGTGTACCAAAACCATCTCAAGTGGAGCTACAACAAGAAGATTACGAGTCATACCTTCTAGGTTGGGGAACTTGTACTAAAGGAGAACCAAAAAAATGTACCAAATCTAGATAGCAAAGGGAAGTTTGAACCAAATTGGTTGGGCCCCTTCATTATCACAGCAAGCTACAAGTCAGGGGAATATCAACTATCAATGCCTGAAGGGGAACCTCTACAGGATCCCATGAATAGCTCCCATCTCAAAAAAATTTATGCTTAAAATTTCCAAGGTGTAAATCCATAAAAAATAAAAAATAAAAAATAAAAATCCAAAAAAATTAGAAAATGGATTGAAAATAGTAAAGAAAATAAATTGTCCTCTAGTGAAAACCACTTCGGTGGCACTTTGGGAAAGTACCTTGGTGAAAACTTGGAAAATAGGCGCCTCGTGTAAATAAGCAGTTTCCATCCACCATGATCTCTATGGCTTGTTCTACATCATTTATCCATCACACTTCCATATCTCCATCCATCACCCATCCACGCCCACATCATAGCTTGATCCTGTGTTTGTATCATGATCCCTCCTAGTACTACTCAACCCATTCCTAAGGTCAATTTGTCCTACCTATATTGGAGTAATCTATCGCACCACACTGGGGGCATGTTCTTATACCTGCATTGGATCATATTCATGTATATTCTTGAAATCTTCCTTAAAATCAGAAAATCCAAAAACATTCAGAAAATTAGAAAATCCAAAAATATTCAGAAAATTAGAAAATCCAAAAACATTTAGAACATTAGAAAATCCAAAAACATCATAAAATCACAAAACCCAAAAACATTCAAAACATATCAAAAAGTCAAAAAAATGTCAAAAAACATAGTCATCTTGTCAAACTATGGGTCTCTAAGCTCTGAACGTAGGCAAGGTTGATCTTTGATCATCCCCTGAGACACTTAGGTCAATCCTTTAGGAGTCTGTCATAATAAACTAACAATTCATTTGTTTATATCTCATAAATAAATGAGTCAGTGTCAGTCGAACTATGTGGTCTCTGCATGTATAACGTAGGCAAGGCTAATCTTTGATCAGCCCCTGAGGCCCCTAGGATAGGTCTTTAGGTTAGGTTCTTGGTCAAAATCTCAGAAAACACAAAAACATTGGAAAATTTGAAAATCAAAACATTTGTAAAACATCTTGAAAATCCCAAAACAGCCTCAAAACATTTCAAAATACCAAAAACATCCATCCCATTTCACTTTCACCTGCAATAAACATCGACTCACAAGACCTGAAATATTTCCAAACTCTATTGGAATACTACTAGTGAACTGATTATTCAACAAACTAAGACCTTGGAGGTTTTGAAGTCTTGCAAACTTAGGTAAAATGGGTCCACTAAGAAGATTGAAAGACATATCCAGTAGAGTAAGATTTCCAAGAAGAAAAAGTTGCTGAGGAACGTGACTGGTATGCAGGTTTCCCTATAAAGATAACTCAACCATTGCAAATGTGATCTCCAATCTGCTTGGGAATATTGCCAACCAAAGCATTCCATGAAAGATCTAAATGTTGTAAATACACATAATCAGGCAAAGCTATTTTCTTGAATCCACCACAAATTTCACTTGGAACAGTGCCACTAAGCTTATGGTTTGAAAGGACAAGGTTATTCAACATTCTCAAAACAGAGCACTGAGTCATTATCTGAACTGTGTCGTCTCTAAGCTTAAACGTAGGAAAGGCTAATATTTGATCAGCCCCCAAGACACAAAAATAAAAAAACATTTAAATAACCCGAAAATCTAAAAAACAACCTCATAAAATTTCAAAAACATCCAAATATTTGAAAAAATCCACCTATCTCATTTCGCTTCACCCATAATAAATAATCATCCATAATAAATCAATCGTCACCTTCAACCTTTGGAAAAACAATCAGAAATAAGTATAGCAAATTTAAAAGTGTAAACCCAAACGTCAAGGTCTGAAGTCTAGGTCAGTAGGTAAACAAGTTGGTCAATTCTTGGTATCAATAGCCCATCATCCCATTAGTCTCAAAATCACCTGATAACATCATGTCCTAGGATGCATCCTTCCTACAATGAACATCAACATCAGGCATCACCATAGTTTAGTCTTGGCTAGCGGTATGAAGAACATTAGCTTGTTTGTTTACTTGATTTTGTCTTGTTGATTTATCTTATTGCACTCATTCCCATGACCTCTCGATGATGTCTAAACAAAAATGATTTAGAGAGAAAGGAATGGGGCAATGATCATTATCTTTTGTTTGTTGTGCTTGTTGGATATTCTTGTAATATAACCTTGGTCATGTGTGATTTGTTTGGTTTTTAGGGAGGGTGTTTTAGGTGTCTTATTGACCGCATAGGAAGGCTTGCCTTTCTATGTTTTGGTCTAAGATTTTTGGAATATCTGAACTGCATTTTAAATAAGGTTTCGTATGCCAAGTGTGAACAAGAGTACTCCTATCTGATTGTCGAGTCAAAATCCATCACACTAGGTGCAACACCATCCTGGTTCTTTATACCTTGATGCATCGTATCTATGTGTGTTATCAAACATAAGGTAAGTAAGCTCTTTTAAAATCCCAATTCTTGAAAAGCAAAACATCATCCACTCTCATCATCTTCTCCAATAAAGTCTCGTCAAATCATGAACTTGTTGGATCTTCTCTTTCACCATCTCATTTCTTCTTATTCTTCTATCTTTACTAACATTTCTATCCAAATTTGTGTGATATCTCAAAATATACATGAGGCTACCCATGGCCGATGACTATCTATACATCGTCAAATTTGTCTACATCAAACATTCAAGTTTCTAGTCCTCTTTGAGTTGAACTAATCCTGAATATTCATCATGAGATCGACCTAAAAATTGGAGTTTTTGCTCGATCTCTCAAGGGGGAAGTGTACTAGTGTACTTTCTATTGGGGCATCTGAATAAATAAATTTTAAAAAAATGATCTTATCAGGGTTATTCTTTGAACCAATGTAGCAGGTACATTGCTTCAAAGAGGAGCAAAATGTAGACATGCAAATAATCTTAATCGGCATCATGCATCTAATTCTGATCAATTAACATTATTTCCTCTATTAATCAAATAAAGTAATTTATTGGATTAATTCATTAAATTCCTTTTATTTAATTAAATAAATCAATTTATTTAAATAAATCCCCAAATTCCTATTGTTTAATTAAATAAATCATTTTATTTAATTAAATCCCCAAAGTCCTCTTGTTTAATTAAATAAATCAATTTATTTAATTAAATCCTCAAAGTCTTCTTATCTGGTTTAATAAATCAAACCATTTAAATCAAATGTCAAATCCCCTAAATTCCTCCAAGTTAATTAATTCTAGATTGATTAACTCCTAGTCATCATTATTATTCTCTAGCTTTTGACTCAACCTCGGTCAAACTCAACCCAATACTAACCCACCCACTTGCACATGAAAATCAAATTTTCTAATTAACTAATTATCTCATTTTCCCTCTCAAAAGCACATTATAGGGAATATTCTTTATTTGACTCCCTTTATTTGACTTTCTCATTCAAACAATTTCTCCCCCCAAAAACAATTAAAGCACACGCATTTCATGTCTCTCAAACATGCATTTGGTGCCTCTTACAAACACATACAAAGTGTGATCAATCCTTACTCATTGGCATTGAGACAAATGTCTCAATCTCATTGGTCCTTTCTTAATCTCACATTCTTCCTATTCTTCAATTCTTCAAACCTCTAACTTATAAATAGAGGCCTTCTCTACTTGAAATCTATGCATAGTTTTATGCATTTACACTATACACACATTCGTCTTCATCACTTGCATCTTGCTCATCATTTTGAAAGCTTATCAAGGGTTGGGAAAGGGCTAATTTCCACATCAAAGTAGCACCAATCCACTATGAGATAGAGTTTGCTTCATGTTTTCATATGCTTTTCTTTAGTTTCATTGTTTCCTTGGTTGCATATTTAACTTGATTGAGTATTTCATAGAGATGTTTAATTTGTTGTGCTTTAACTAACTAACCATGCTAATACATGTCAATTTTTGAGCATTTACAGATTATTACATCTACACTTTGAAGACAAAGAAGGGAAACAAAGGTTGAGATTTGGTGAATTGCAAACTGAACTGATTGTTGTACAAAGACAAAGAGATGATGTGGTGAAAACCTTCTGGCTCCTTAAGGAGATTGTTGAGGTTTGGTTAGACCATCTTTCCAGAATACTTACTGACACAAAAGATGTTGAAAGATAGTGTTCATATTGGTCATATTCTTTTACTCTGTTGGGCTTATTGGAAAAAATATGCACAAGAATGGATTCAGCTACATTTAACTGGAAGAAATTGTGTCTAGTTCTCAATGAAAGATACAAGAAGGTGTTTTAGGTGAAGAGTGTCATTTTTACTTGAATCCTGAGTGTTCAATTTCTATTGTTTTGTTTGTTTTGGCAAAGAAGAAAAGGAAGAGGAAAAGGAATCTAAACATAATGAAGTTAATTGAATCGTTGTTTGAAAAAAAAATTTGGATGGTTGGAAGTTTTTGAAGAATAGGAATCTTTTTGTAAATTTTGATGTCACCATGTTTACATCATTTTTGGCCGCCCTTTGCCATTGATGTCAAAGGGGGAGAGATTGGAGTAATTGGGGAGATTTTGGAGAGATTGGAGAAGTTTCTTTTAAATATTTCTTGTTGGCACATATTGCCATCAATGACAAAGGGGAAGATTGTTGGAAAAATGAAGAAGAATGATTATCTCTACAGTTTTGTGTTGTCATTGATGACACCATGTTGTGAATGTAAGTCTAAGTCAGTGCCTGATCTGGTATTTTGGTTCGGTATCTGAACTGGTATTCGAGCTGCACTCTCTGGTTTAGTCTACATTCCTCCACAGTTGACAGTCATTGTTTGCAGTTTTGGGAAATTATTTATGACTATTGAAGGCAGGCATGTTCAAAATATTATGTGCTCTAGTGCTCGTACAACATAGTGATAACCAACATAATGTTTGTTGCTCTTTGCATTGAAATCTATTCCTGGCTGACTTCTTGGGCTAATTGTGATACAGTGAATTAATTTTGTTATGCAGATATATGTGCGACCTATCTTAGGTCTATGCCGACATGATGTAGCGTGTTGGATGTTTGAATTACTTTTTTGGAAATATTTTTGTGAATGAGAAGTGCATCTAATTAGGTCAACCTAATTGATGCTTGTAGATAAATCAAGTATATATATGTGTCCATGTTGGACTGTTTTAGAGACAAGGTGTGTGTGTATGCAAATAATGAAGCAGTAGTAAATTTCAAAAGTGAGCAAAAATGATGAAGTGTGTTAAGTCAATCTATTGAGCATCACCAAAACTGCATCAACACTTGTTAGGTGCATTATTCTCAGTTCATTTTGGCTGTGAAGCCCAATTTTGTCTTGTGAATATTTTTGTAGGTAGCGAGCCTCATGTTATGCCTTGCATAACCACCCCATTTTATTCTAGAACAAAATGGGTCCCCCTTCTCTTTTTGCTTTCATTGCCTTTGCTTATTGGCCTTGGTCTTGAGAATTTCTCTCATTTTCCTTCTGGGTCTATATTTTGTTTTATTGGATTTTGGTTCTATCTCACCTTGAGTTGGTTTTCTTCTTACTGAAAATTGAATGAAATAATCATAAGCAATAGTTTATTTTACGATAATGTATTTTATATGCTCTGAGGACTAATGGAGGCATTTGTTTTATAGGATTGAATCACTCATCTGAAGGTATATCTCAAGGAAGTCAGCTGTAAAGCATGCCTCAGTCCTATTCAGCATAAAACTCCTCAAGGGAAAAGTCATTGAGACCCTCCTGTTGTCTTACCGAATGGCAGTTTGGTTATGTTCATTTAAAATCCAAAGGGTCGTTGTGACATTTCGGTCGCTATGAGTTTCGATGTGTCTCACCGATTGAAATGATGTCTAGGTGACAAGGGGATGGTGTCGGCATGAAGTCTCACCAAAGGGTTCTCCCTTCGGTGTGATGTCTGGGCGACTATGAGGTGTCTTGGTGAAACGAAGTGTCTTCGGCGAAAGGTCTCACCGACAGTTGCTGCTCTCAGAAAAAGGATCTGGGTTCAGGGAGAAGTCTTCCTGACAAATGGAAGTCTCAGCGACAGCGGAGTAGCTTCGGCAAGATGTCTCACTGACTCAGTGGACTCTTGCCAAATTGGAACAGCTTTGGGTTCGGGGAGAGTGGTTTACTTTCGGCGTAAGGTCTCCCCGACCACGGAGAGTCTTGCCGACATGATGGAATCTCACCGAGGTGAGATGAGCTCGCCGAAAGATTTTGAATTCGGCAAAATGTCTCACCGACTCTTATGGTGTCTTGCCGAAGTAACAGGGGATCGAGCTCAGGGAATAAGGATGAGCTCAGGGAGGCTCCGAGCGGATGATTAGGGCTTGGGGAGATATCTTCCTGAGTGCGATGGTGTTACTAAAAGAGCCGTGGTTTCAGCGAAAGGTCTCGCCAACCAATCAAGGTCTTCCCGACTGAAATGAGTTCATCGCCGGAACAGGCCGACTTTGCTATAAGGTCCTGCCGACCTGATAGGGTCTTGCTGATACAGAATGAGCTCAGAGAGAATGGAGGGGTTCGACATAAGGTCATGTCGACTAGCAATGTCTCGTCGACATGTTTTCTCCCTTCGGTGTAGTGGAATGTGCTCGATGTGAGGTCTTGTCGACTGTCTTATGCTACGCCAATGGCTGCTATGAGGTATAATCACATCGGGGAGACACGATTAGTGTCTCACCGACATGCGATTCCATTCGAATGACCTTTGACTGCCTAGGAATCTTGCGCGGCCTATGTTCCACCAATCAAAAGAAGCTAAAGGGGTGGCCCATTGGCGCTTTGACTGATTGACTACCCCTGTGAAGAGGATCAACAGAATGCAAGCGACATGGACTCATTCTGAGATCAAAAGTGATGGATCGGCTCGGGAATGATGGTGTTCAAATCTAAAGGGAGGCCCAATGATGCTTCTAGAGATGGTCAACATGGAGAAAGGTCTAGAGCAGGAAGGAGGTCGAAGGAAAGAAACAACCACGAGTCTCAGGGACAGTTGGGGTCTACTCGTAAAAAGGCAGATCGTTATTAATGGTGATACTTTGGATCATTCAAGCTAGCTCTGTGAAGGAGTTTGAAGATGGACACGAAGGCATGAAGTTAATGTTGTAGCTGCAAAAGATCTGAGATCACCCACAAAACAATCCTTCACCAACATGGATAGCAGGGATACACATTGAATGCAAAATCAACTTTATCCAAAAGATCTGATGGCTGACCCTCCTGCAACCAGTAGATATTTTGTAAACCCTAAAAACAAGGGGGCCAACACATTCTTTTGGGCACATCCTGTGTATATGGCATTTTTGCCTCTTTGTAAAAGGGAGGATGCAAGCTTAAGAGGAGAGACATAGAGATATAGATTGGAATAACAGTGGTAATCTTCTAAGTATTAGTAGACAAAAGTTTAAAAATAGCAATAGAATAGGAGTTAGATCCAGCATAGACAGTAATGTATACTTCTGGTTTTCTTAGTGTAGATGGAAACAATCTGAAGCATAGGCTTTATGTACACTGGTGATTGTGCCAGATTTGTAAATGTTGCTTACCTGTTGCACTAATAGTAGAAGCAACTAGATTAAAAACCTATTTCATATTGTGTTCCAGAATGGTGTTCTTCTTGGGTTAATCAGTTGATTTGAAAAGCTTTCAAGGAAAGAAGTTTTGTTTGATGTTTTGTTTAAATAGTGATTTATAATCTATTGTTAAAATTAGCACTGTGAATGAATGAAGCTATGTGTCCATCACAAGTTGATTTTGTTCTTGAGTTTCAGTTAGCAATTCCTTGAAGGGTAACAAGTCTAGTTAAGTTGGATAAATTATTCTTCTTTTCAGTTCCAAGCTTTGATCTATCTTTTTTCTTGTTTCTTTAAAACCCCAATTAAAATAGGTTTGAATTTATGCTTGATCTTAGAACAATCCAGAAGCTCAACACCAGCAAGCCCCTTGAACATTATAGTTCACATCAATCACTGAGTGAAATCAGGACAGTCGAGAACCCATTATAAAGACCTTGGGAGCTAAGATATCCATGTGATCATCTTTCTCTTTCAGGAGAGCAGGATAGTAATATTTTGTTTAACTGTTGTGCCACTTGGACCATCAACAGGGAACTGGCGCTAGAAGGAGGGCCTAGAAGGGCAAGCTGGATAATACTGGGTTTTTCTCATGAAAGGTCTCGTAGAGTTCTTCGATCAACTGAAAATCCACCACCTTTGATAGAACTTAAGACCCCAATAAGACACAAGAGTCATAAGACTGGCTCAACCATCATACCACCCTTGTCAGCCCCGCTCACTCCACCAATATTTTCACCTATACCCCAGTGGGTACCCATCAATCCACCACCGAATCCATCTCAAGTGCCACCACAGCTGGTTCGACCCATCCAACAGCTGGCTCAACCACCACCGCTACCAATGGCATTTTTTCAGAATAATCCCTCTCTATTGGGGACTATTCTGGGAGGTTTCCACAATATGCCTAAGAATCTTGAGAAATTTTGTCCCAAACACATCCATGGCAAATCAAGGAGTGTTGAAGAGCACATACAAGCTTTTAAGGACACTTGTACCAAAGCTCAGATAGCTCACCATGATGTAGTTTGTAGGTTGTTCCCTTATTCCTTAGGAGACATGGCGTACAATTGGTATCTTAATCTTCCGCAAGGTTCCATTCTGACCTGGACATACTTGGAGAACACTTTCATCAATCAGTTCAGGGTTTATGTAGATCCAGCCCTTTTGTACCACCAATTCGCTACCATCAAGAAGGAGCCAAGTGAATCCTTGCCTTTATTCAATACCAGGTTTCAACAAATGTATAGGAGACTACAGGACCCCTATCTAGTCACTGAGAATAGTGCCATTCAAGCATACTTCAGGGTTATAGACCCTTTACTTGGCTTGTTCCTACAAAGGACTTATCATTCCACAGACATTGATTCCTTGTCTAAAGTCTATCATCTAGCTATCAAGTTGCAACAACAAATTAGTTCTCAACAAGGAAGTTTGGGAGGGGGTTTTCCTTCAATGGGGTATCAGATGCATAGTCCAACCCCTTTATTCAATATTGTCCCAAGGATGTCTCCTTCCCATTATGGGCCTATGTCTGAATTGCAAACTCAACCACCTATTGCTAAGAGTGTGGAAAGTGAAAAGACAGTTCAACTCACAAATGAGGTAGAGACCTTAAAGAAAACGCTATCCCAAGTCACAAATGACATGGCTCAGCTTCGATTGAACCCCTCTCAAAACCAAGGTAACTACCCTAATCAAAACAGAAACAATCAGGGTAATTATCAGAATAACAACAATCACAGCCAGAGGGGTTATCAAGGCCAAAACTCCCTTAACCAAGGTTATCAAAGTCAAAATAGAGGCTATAACTAGAGGCCAAATAACAATTGACAATGGAATACAGGGCCAAACAATGGTGGAGTTTCTCATAATTATCAAGCTAATGAGGAGAGGTCACATATTGCAAATGTGGCTAACCTCAATTTTATGACTAATTGGTGCAGGCTGCATGATACTACAACCCATTCTGAGGTAAACTGCCCTAAAATGGAAAAGATAGTCAAGATGGCACAGGAAGATTCCTAAACATTCCAAGGGAATTCAAACAAAGGAGGTGACTTAGTAGATACAACAATGACTTATGATCTCTTCGAGGAAGAACCTTCATTCCCAAGGAAAGACGAGAATGAACCAGAGGAAGATATGTATGACACCCAAGCTTTTCAGACAAAGGGAGGACACTTCCTAAGAAATCAAAATAAGGGTTTGTTTACCACATCAGCACCACCTAATCACATGGTGCCTCTGAATCAAAGTGTTGATAACAATCCTCCTCCACCAAAAGGCCCACCTAACTTCCATAATAGAGGTAATTCACTTGGGGTTGTCAAAATTAATGCAAGTTATAATATAGAATTTGATATTGTTTCTGAGATGCAGAAACAAAAAACCTCTTTGTCATACTTCGACATCCTAAAGTGGTGCCCTGCCCAACAGGAGATAGTGCTGAAAGCTTTGGAGCAAGCTAATAAATCAAAAGAAAAAAATAAGGTGGCCCCTGTTGCAGACATGAACACAACCTTGTATAGAAGCAAGGTAGGTACTCCACCATTTATTTTAAGTTTAAGAATTTGTGCGAAGAACCTACATAATTGTCTTTTAGATTCAGGGGCTTCTGGCAATGTTATGCCATTTTCTATATGCAAGAAATTAGGATTGAACCCTGTCCAAACAAACAAGAAGGTCATCCAACTTGACAAGACAGAGGTTAATGTATTGGGAGAGTTGAGAAACATACATGTGCAAGTAGGGTCAGACCCTAGGATTCAAACCAATATAGATGTTCAAGTGGCAGACATTCCTGAGACTTATGGTATGCTGCTGAGCACAGATTTGATGAAAGGTATAGGGGGATATCTCCCCCTTGACTTTTCACATATGTGGCTACCATGGAGAGGGATTCCTACTCAGATTAGGATTGAAAGTGAACCCTACCTCAAGCATGTCATCACTGAATATGATTGCCCCAATGAGGTAGCCTATTTCGAAACCAGGATAAGGGTTTATAAAAGAGAAGAAATTCTAACCTTTTATGTTCTTGATCCTAAAGAATTGCCAATACAAACGCTCCCTGATTCTATGATTAATCAAAACCAACAAGCATTGATCAGGAAGCTACAATAGGATCATCTGGTCTTGGGGGAAGATACTGATCTACAGAGTCTTCTACTCCCTAATTGGTGCAAGGTGCATTACCAAAATCATTCTGAATTGACTTTCCAACCCTGCATTAACATTTTAAATCATGTTTCGCAAGCTGAGGAAGCTAGCGTAAGTCACCCTGGGACCGTTGCAGATCACTTCTCATTTGAAGCCAAAGAAGCGATAATGTTAACCAGGGATAAGATACCTTCAAAGGAAGTTCCTTCTCAAGTTGAACCTACTCCAGACACATTTCTGAATCAACATATTGATGAGGAGCAACCCCAAGGTTTGTTCGACACCCCTACACTCACGAGTATACCAAAACCCAAGGGGTTAACCAAAGACACAAGTGACTATCAGAAGGATAGCCACATATTATATGATATAGCTGTGTAGGAATTGGAAAGTGTACCTAAAGAACCTATTGAACACCTGTTCCTTATATCTGATGCAAAAGATCAAGCAGCCCCACCTTTGGCTCATCCTATCCAAATGCCCACAATAACCTCCAAAGGATCAACCCCAGCTCATGATCAGCTATGGACCCTTACGTTTGATGGATCCAAATCCAAAACAGGTTGTGGTGTTGGAATTGAATTATACAGCCCAAAAGGGAAAATTTTCTTTGCTTCTTACAGGTTGCAGTTTGGATGCACTAACAACGTAGCAGAATATGAAGCTCTAACTCGGGGGCTAATGTTTGCACATAAGAAGAAAGTCACAGCCTTGATGGTCAAAGGAGATTCAGAAATTGTTATCAAGCAAGTGCGCAGCCAATACACATGTCACAATAGAAGGCTGGCAGCTTATAGAAATCGGATATGGAACTTGATTGAAGACTTCGATGCTTTTGAGATTAGCTTAATCCCAAGAGATGAGAATCAGATAGCTGATTCATTAGTTGTTGTTGCAAGCACCCTGGAACCTATGCAAGGCTCCAAGCTTAAGAGATTCTTAGTGGAATTGATTTCCACCCCTGCAGTTCCTGATAATGTCAGGAACTTTCAAGTCTTCGATGATGATCAACATATTCTTGCTTTTCTAGCAAGCTCGGATGTTTTCGAATGACAGATCATTGATGAGTCCAACAGGGATCAAGGAGATTGGAACCTTGAAGATTGTGATGCAAAAGGGGTCCTCAATTTAAAAAGCAATAGCATTCCCAAGGGAATGGTGATCTTGAAAATAATTTTTGATTCAAACCCAAGGGCTTGAGAGAAGATACCAGTTGAAGATAAAGGAGGCGAATATGAAACTATTAACCCAGCTGATTTTGGCCCTGAAAGAAGTGTTTACATAGGGAAAGCTTGCCCTAAAGCAATCAGAAAGGATATACTGAGGGCACTAAAGAAAGATATCGCTACGATAGCCTGGGGATATGAAGATCTAAAGACATTTGATGCTTCTGTAATGACTCATACTATCCCTCTGAAGCCCAAAGCTAAACCATTCTGACAGAAACAGCGCCTTGTCAACGCCTTGATTGAACCACTAATCCTTAAAGAATTTTAGAAATTGCTTTCTGCAAGAATAATCTTCCCTGTACGACATTCAACATGGGTGGCTAACTTGGTCCCAATCTGTAAGAAAAATGGAGAGATCAGGCTATGTGTGGACTTCAGAAATCTGAACAGAGCATCAGAAAATGACAATTACCCACTCCCTTCTCTGGACGAAGTCTTGCAAACTGTCAATGGATCTCGAATGATATCATTCCTGGATGGTTACTCTGGATACAATCAGGTAATGGTTAACTATGAAGATAGAATGAAGACAGCCTTCACTACAAAGTGGGAAACATTTGCATATAGAAGGATTCCATTCGATCTGATAAATGTTGTAGCAACTTTTCATCACGCCATGGACGTAGCATTCAAGGACTTAATCGGTAAATGCATTATTGTTTACATGGATGACCTGACAGTGTTCTCCATGGATAGACTGAACCACGCTGTAGACTTAGCCAAAGTTCTTCAAAGATGTATCCAGTATGGCGTCTCCTTGAATCCTAAAAAGTGTGTGTTTGAGGTTTCTGAAGGAAGCTTTTGGGACACGTAATCTCTGAAAGAGGAATATCAATCGATCTAGACTGAGTTGAGTCCATTCTGAAGATCACCAGGCTAGGAAGCAAGAAAGAAATGAGGTCTTTCTTTGGAAAGATCAACTTTGTGAGAAAGTTTATCATGGGCTTTGCATAAATCGTAAAACCACTAAATGAAATGATGAAGAAAGATGCCAAGATAGAGTGGAGTAATGAGGCGAAAGTCGTGTTTTCACAGGTCAAGTGATCCATTTCGGAAGCACCAAGTCCTCACCAGCCCTGACTACTTGAGGTCATTCTATATTTACTCTTTTGCCTCTAAACATTCCTGTGCAGCTGTCTTAACTCAACGAAGAGAAGAGGGGGAGGAGAGGCCAATTGCCTTCATGAGCTCTTCATTTAAGAATGTTAAGATCAAATACCCACCTCTTGAGAAACAAACTTTTGCACTGGTCAGAGTTGTTAAAATGTTTAGGCACTACATTCTCCGAAGCCAAATCATTGTTGTAGTTCCTGACGCTGTTGTGAAGTCTCTACTTATGCAGAGCGAGCTGGGAGAAAGAAGAGGGAAATAGATGGCCATATTACAAGAGTTCGATCTGGAGATACGCCCTATGAAACTTGTTAGAGGCACAGGCCTGTCTAAATCCATGGTGAATGCTAGTGAGAACATTACTTTCCAGCAGTACACTACTTAGTCCTTTTCAAACGACCCTTGGTATGCTGATATCATCCATTTCATCCTCAACAATCGATGTCCAAAGGGAATGAACACCACTCAAAGGAGAGCACTAAGAATGAAGAGCTCTCATTATATGCTCAAGGGAGGATTACTATACAGGAAGAATTTTGAGGGAGTGTACCTACAATGCCTTGATCAGCAAGAGGCTAAACATGTGATCACTGAATTTCATGGGAAACACGGCACAGGTCATCATTTTGTACTCATTGGCACACCAGATCCTCATATCTGGTTATTACTGGTCATGTGTGTTCAAAGATTCTCATCAGCATACAAGAACATGTCACATATGTCAGATTTATGCATCAAAAGAACACCATTCAACCATGCCATTGCAGCCTGTCTACAAGGTAAGACCATTTGCCCAATGGGCGCTAGACTTTATCGGGGTTATTAACCCAAATTCTTCTATAGGACACAAATTTATTTTGACTGCTACTCATTACTGCACAAGATGGACAGAGGCTATACCCTACAAGAACAGCACAACAGAGGTAGTGATCAAGTTCCTCACCGAATGCATCACAACTAGGTTTGGGGTACCCTTCGCTTTGGTATGTGACAATGGCTCTTCCTTCTCTTCTGCTGAGTTCATTTTGTGGGCTTATGATCACAAAATTGTCTTGAAATATTCTTCAAACTATTACCCACAAGGCAATGGAGTTGCAGAATCAACCAATAAGAATCTCTTAGGGGTAATTAAGAAATTGTTAGAGAACAACCCTAGGGACTGGCATACCCAACTAAGATTTGCATTATGGGTAGATAGGACTAGGATTAAGGTTGTTTTAAAGACTTCACCATTTAAAATAGTGTATGGACAAGAACCTGTGTTCCCTATCCATCTGCGAATACCTATCCTTGAGTTCATGCATAAATTCTACTCTAGTGATGATAGGATAGAAGTAAGATTAGCTGCCTTGTTGAAATTAGCAGAGCAGAGGGATGCAGCCTTGCAGCAATTCTTTAGACATCATGCTATTTTAAAACGTTGGTTTGACAAAAGAGCCAAAATCAAGGCCTTCAGGATATCAGACCTTGTGTTGTTATGGGATAAAGCTAGTGAAAAGAAGGGTAGTCACCAGCAATTCGATAAGCTCTGGTTGGGTCCCTATCAGATTACTGAGATCCTAGGAGAAAATGCTTTTTGATTGAGTAGTTTAACTGGAGAACCTATTCCCTTACATGTCAATGGGCAGTTTCTTAAGCATTATTTCGAGACATAAGGCTTGCTAATTTTGTTTTGCATGTAAATAGTTTGTTGTTCTTTATGTAAATAATTTGTTTGTTTCATGTTTGTAAATAATGTGCTTTTTCTGTTTGTAAATAGTCCTGTTGTTGTTGTTCTATTGTTGTTTGTTGGTTCTTTCTTTCTATCCTTTCGTTTCCTTTGTTGTTTGGTCTTTCTCTTGTTGTTCTTTGGGGTTTCCTCTGTTCTTTCCATCTTTAAATAGTGAGTTGTTATCTAAGTATGCTTTGGTTATTAGGACGGAAGTGGTTTAGACATTTTCAGGTTTGTTGATTGGGTGATTTTGTCCTAAACTTTTTGCTTTATGCCCATTGTCAATAAGAGTTGTGGGAAGTCTTGAAAGTTGGTGCAAAGTAAATAACCTTCATTAGCTCCTCTAAATCTGTCACAAATCGTCAAGATCATCTTCCTTTGTAATGGTATATTTGTCCTAGGACTATGGTGTTGTAAGATTTGAGTGAAAAATCCGATCTCCCAAGTGTTGTTATGAGGTCCATGGTAGTTTTCAACCCAGAACAGATGTTAAACATCTGACATATTGAAAAAAAAAACTGAATGAAATATCTAGAACTCTATGAAAAAAGAGAGGAGAGAACTATTTAAAGAGCAAAGAAGACTCAATATGAATGGGTGATTTCAGTATCTCTACCGGGGCTATGGACGTCTGACTGGTAGTAGAGCAACGTTGTGAGAAAACTAGAGGTATCTCTGTTAGGGCTATGGACACCTAACTGGCAGCAGAGCAATGCCTAGGATGTCATTGCACGACAGTTAAAGGGAATCAACTCATGTAGCTCAAAGCTTGCACATTGTCATTCGAAAGATGAAGAAAACTTTATAAAAGAGTGATGCACAATCAAGCACACACACAGATTTAGGAGTAGCCATTGTTGATTTACATTTGAGATTCCAGCACAGCCTTGGTTGTTAAAACTGACCCAACTGGAGTTGTGATGTTCATAAACCAGGATTTCTGGGTAGCTGAATCCTTCAGTTTCTTGAAAATAGTTAAACCATTTTCCCAGCCGAGTCACCATTTGTTATGCCTTGCATAACCACCCCATTTTATTCTGGAACAAAATGGGTCCCCGTTCTCTTTTTGCTTTTGTTGCCTTTGTTTATTAGCTTTGGTCTTGAGAATTTCTCTCGTTTTCCTTCTGGGTCTGTATTTTGTTTTATCGGATTTTGGTTTTGTCTCACCTTGAGTTGGTTTTCTTCTTGCTGAAAATTGAATGAAATAATCATAAGCAATAGTGTATTTTACGATAATGTATTTTATATGCTCTGAGGACTAATGGAGGCATTTGTTTTACAGGATTGAATCACTCATCTGAAGGTATCTCTCAAGGAAGTCAATTGTAAAGCATGCCTTAGTCCCATTCAACATAAAACTCCTCAAGGGAAAAGTCATTGAGACCCTCCTATTGTCTTTTCAACTAGCAGTTTGGTTTTGTTCATTTGAAATCCAAAGGGTCGCCGTGACATTTCAGTCGCTATGAGTTTCGATGTGTCTCGCCGATCGGAATGATGTCTCAGCGACAAGGGGATGGTGTCGGCATGAAGTCTCACTGACCAAGCAGGGTCTCCCCGAACTAAAATAAGGTCTCACCGAAGGGTTCTCCCTTCGGTGTGATTTATGGGCGACTATGAGGTGTCTCGACGAAACAGAGTGTCTTCGGTGAAAGGTCTCACCGACGGTTGCTGCTCTTGGTGAAAGAATCTGGGTTTGGGGAGAAGTCTTCCCGACAAATGGAAGTCTCAACGACAGCAGAGTAGCTTCGGCAAGATGTCTCACTGACTTAGTGGACTCTTGCCGAAGTGGAACAACTTTGGGTTTGGGGAGAGTGGTATACTTTCGGCATAAGGTCTCCCCGACCACGGAGAGTCTTGCCGACAGGATGGAATCTCACCGAGGTGAGATGAGCTCGCCGAAAGATTTTGAATTCGGCAAAATGTCTCACCAACTCTTATGGTGTCTTGCTGAAGTAACAGGGGCTCGAGCTTGGGGAATAAGGATGAGCTCGGGGAGGCTCTAAGCGGATGATTAGGGCTCAAGGAGATGTCTTCCTGAGTGCGATGGTGTCACCGAAAGAGCTGTGGTTTCAGCGAAAGGCTCACCGACCAATCAAGGTCTTCCTGACTAAAATGAGTTCATCACCAGAACAGGTCGGCTTCGCTATAAGGTCCTGTCGGCCTGATAGGGTCTTACCGATACAGAATGAGCTCGGGGAGAATGGAGGGGTTCGACATAAGGTCATGCCGACTAGCAATGTCTTGCCGACATATTTTCTCCCTTCGGTGTAGTGGAATGCACTCGATGTGAGGTCTTGCCAACTGTCTTATGCTACACCGATGGCTACTATGAGGTATAATCGCATCGGGGAGACATGATTAGTGTCTCACTGATGTGTGATTCCATTCAAATGACCTTTGACTGCCCGAGAATCTTGCGTGGCCTATGTTCCACCAATCAGAAGAAGCTAAAGGGGTGGCCCATTGGCCCTTTGACTGATTGACTACCCCTATGAAGAGGATCAATAAAATGCAAGCGACAGGGACTCATTCTGAGATCAAAAGCGATGGATCGGCTAGGGAACGATGGTGTTCAGATCTAAAGGGAGGCCCGATGTTGCTTCCAGAGATGGTCAATGTGTAGAAAGGTCTAGAGCAGGAAGGAGGCTGAAGGAAAGAAACAACCACGAGTCTCAAGGACAGCTGGGGTCTACTGGCAAAAAGGTAGATCATTATTAATGGTGATACTTTGGAGCATTCAAGGTAGCTCTATGGAGGAGTTCAAAGATGGACATGGAGGCATGAAGTTAATATTGTAGCTGCAAAAGATCTGAGATCACCCCCGGAACAATCCTTCACCAACATGGATAGCAGGGATACACATTGAATGCAGAATCAACTTTATCCAAAAGATCTGATGGTCGACCCTCCTGCAACCAGCAGATATTTTGTAAACCCTAAAAATAGGGGGGCCAACGCATTCTTTTGGGCACATCCTGTGTATATGGCATTTTTTCCTCTTTGTAAAAAGGAGGATGTGAGTTTAAGAGGAGAGACATAAAGATATAGATTGGAATAACAGTAGTAATCTTCTAAGTAGTAGTAGACAAAAGTTTAAAAATAGCAATAGAATAGGAGTTAGATCCAGCATAGACAGTAATGTATACTTCTGGTTTTCTTAGTGTAGATGGAAACAATCTGAAGCATAGGTTTTCTATACACTGGTGATTGTGCCAGATTTGTAAATGTTGCTTACCTGTTGCACTAATAGTAGAAGCAACCAGATTAAAAACCTATTTCATATTGTGTTCCAAAATGGTGTTCATCTTGGGTTAATCAGTTGATTTGAAAAGCTTTCAAGGAAAGAAGTTTTGTTTGATGTTTTGTTTAAATAGTGATTTACAATCTGTTGTTAAAATTAGCACTGTGAATGAATGAAGTTGTGTGTCCATCACAAGTTGATTTTGTTCTCCAGTTTCAGTTAGCAATTCCTTGAAGGGTAACAAGTTTGGTTAAGTTGGATGAATTATTATTCTTTTTAGTTCCAAGCTTTGATCTATCTTTTTTTTTTGTTTCTTTAAAACCTCAGTTAAAATAGGTTTGAATTTATGCTTGATCTTAGAACAATCCAGAAGCTCAACACCAGTAGGCCCCTTGAACATTATAATTCACATCAATCACTAAGTGAAATCAGCACAGTCGAGAACCCATTATAAAGACCTTGGGAGCTAAGATATCCATGTGATCATCTTTCTCTTTCAGGAGAGCAGGATAGTAATATTTTGTTTAACTGTTGCTGTGCCACTTGGACCATCAACACCTCCCTTGTAAGTAGTGAGATTTTGTATCTGGATAGTGAGTCCTTTCAAGGAAGTGAGCCTTTTAGTTTTAGTTTGAAACTACTTTATATTGTGAGTTACTCCTCACTGTGGTTTTTCCCTCCTTGGATTTTCCACATAAAAATTTGGTGTTTAAGGTGTATATCTTGTTTTTGTTATTTGTATTTCATGCTTATACTTAATAGCAGAATAGTGTGATTTTGAAGAATATTGTGACAACTAATTCACCCCCCCTCTCAGTTATCTTGCATCTTTTAACAACTAGTTTAGACTCTACAACCCACAAACAAAATCATAATCACAATTATCAATCATCATCCAAGTCCATAATCCCAATAAATGCATTTCATCAAGATTTGATCAACGAATGAGTCTACCCATCTAAAATCATTTGTTCCAAGCCTATCTACCCATCATTTTATTCTCCCATGATCATCTACCTACTTATCATTTATTTTATCGATATTCATTTCCACTCATCATACTAACATTTCTATCCAAGTACCGTGACATACATAAAAATATTTGTCACATCCTACATCCACAAAACATCAGTAGCATCAATATCCATATTATAATAACATCATACACCATCCATCCTACATATTCATCACATATAACATCAACAATACAAAAATATCATGGTATCATACACCCTACATCTACAGATCATTAGTATCATCATAATATCATTACACATACCCATAACATAACATCATTACATTGATAACATCATATCATATCATCACATCATAAAAGTATCAAACACATTTATCAAATCATATAGATAAATATTCATGCATAACATAATTTGCACATCATCATCCACAACATAATCCATAACACCATAATCATAGCCACATCAAAAGGATTTGCATCTCATATATATCATCAAAAATATCTGCCATGATACAAATTCTATACATCAAATGTGTGATACAATATATACATAAAAAATTGTATAAATGAGGCCACCAAGAGCCATGAATGTATACACAAATCAATAAATATGTCTACACCAAATAATTTATACATCGGTATATACAAAAGACATATCTATACAAAAATATATACATAATCACATGGAACTCGCCATCTCCTCTCAACCAAGAGAATGAGGAGGAGGTGGTGTCTTTGGTGCTGGTAGTTGTTGTTGTTCAAATGCCTACCCTTGGGATCCCTTCTCCTTGATCCCTATGGCTGCTATATCTACAAAGGATGACCTACTGATCCCCCACCCAACTTGCTAGACAATATTGCTACACTCCTCACTAAAAACCTAGGCTATCTTTGGCCTATAGGTACCACCACCTTATATAGAGTCCTATAATAAGTAGCCTCCTATTCAAGAAGCCTGATCTCTTGAATATGATCCATCATAGGGATCATTGCCCCTATCATATAGCCTCTCCCTCTAGCCTCAGGGCTCTCTCAATGTCTCTCTCAACTATGATCTGAGCCAACTAAGCCTTCACCTACTACCTCTATGTGGTCTTCACATCTCTCTTTGTAGTCCTTTGATCCCTCTCAGCTATCCTCTAGATCAGTTGTATGGTCAGGTCATCTCTTTCGGCCTAATATACATTTCTCTCTCATTGAGCACCTGGTCTCTCTCTCGAAGGGAAACTTGAAGCTTGACACCATCGAGATCTACCCCCAAGGCATCTCATTGTCACCTCCTCTCTTATCTCCCTTTTCCTCTACCATGAGGATCTCAATCTCTACTCTGCCACTAATAACAGGCCCTACCCGTCTCAGCATCCCTTTGCCTCCTCTGAGCTCCCATCACTCTGCCATCATGATGGGTGAATCTGAGCAATCTCTGTGGGATCCACTAGACATCATAATCCATTTTCACCCTTAGGTCCTTCGCCCCATCTACCCAAATCCATTACATAGGTTCCAACTATATAACCTATGAGACCACAACTTGTGGTGATGGCATAGGTCCCCAATCTACTATCTCATGTTGTTTTTGTGTAAATAATGCATGATAATCAGTTGTTGATACATCTTGGGTCTCCTTGAACTGACGTTTGACCCTATCTAGAAGATATATCTCAAGTATATATGGTGTCCTCCCAATCAACCATTGGGTCTGTCTGTAGCAAGGCAAGTGGACATCATCATTGTCCCATACCTCACAATGTAACCATGGTCGCCATTGGAACTCATCAATGTCATCAATAATATGGCACCAATAGTCTAGGTTTCCTAGATGATGTGTCAGAAAGGTATCATATTTATATACAAATGAATCACCTGTTACTTAGATGGCCTCTCCAACAAGTTGAGTCATTGTAATGTGCTCTTGTGCCAAAATGTGGAGCAAGGTCACACTAGTTGACAAACTAGTAGCCTATTGATATACCACTTGATGCATATCATGGTATAGATGTGCCAAAATGTATGGCCCCCATACATAAACTATCTCATCCTCCAACATCCTCTGAAGTACTTGGACCCATCCAACCGAGAAACCCTTGGAGCATTGATTAGGCATGATCTGTCCGCATATAAGACTTACTGCCATAATGATAATATCATCAATGACACCGATGTGCTATCTCAAACCGATCTAACCATCGTCAATCTCAAGCTCATCATCAAAAAAGTCTCACTCCAACACTTCCACACTAGGGTCTGGCTCATATGAAAATCGAGCTCCATGAATTGAAACTCTTAGGATGTGCCACACATCCTCCAAGGTAATAGTCACCTCTCCTATGGGGAGTTTGAATGAAGATATCTTCAAGTGCCATCTCTCTACTATAGCAATCATAAATGCCTGATGTGCCTTGATCTCAGGCATGTAAGTAATGTGATAGAGCACAATAGCATCAAGGAACTCGATGTCCATCCTAGTCAGATGTCACATCCAATCTAACACCCTAGATCTTCACTCTCATGATAAGATGGGATCAAGTACAACCTACAAGCATAATGCCCATAATGTCAATTTCTTAATTTTTTGAAAAAAACCTTAAGTCTACAAATCCCTAAGCTAAAAGTGAGATTTTTTCAAAAGTGTTACTTTATCACAGTCATAAGCGAGCCCTTTTCCAAAAGCGTCATGTGGTCAATATTAAGAGTGAACCTAATGTCAATAGTGTCACTTGAATCAATCAAAAGCGAACCAAAAACATAAAGTGACACACTTATGTAGAAGTGTTACATTAAAATCATTAGTGTCCCATCGATTTTTATAAACATTGCATCTGGTTTCATTAGCGTCGAATCTAACTTGACTCATTTGACGACCTACCATTAGCTAGCATTTAATGCACCTAAAACTACATGCAAAAGTACAAAGGCTAGGTACGTATTGGGGGATCTATTCTGGCAAGCTGCTGGAACTATCAAACTACATCTATGTGGTGTGGGGAACATGGAATGTGAGCCATCATAATAAGGTTTTTGTGAAGTAAATTATCTCTAAGCTCTAAAAAATTCTAACTCTCAAGGTGCAAATAAATTGAAAATGACCCCAAATGCATATATATGGTCCTCAAAACCCTAGGTTTTCGTCCCTCCCAACCCCTCAAGCCTATTTCTTGCCTCTTCCAATCCTCTTGAGTAGTTTCTTGGCCTCCTAGGATATGATTTTTTCTTCCTCTTCTTCGATGAACCTATCCCATCATCTTGTTGTGAGTCCAACTTGAAAATTATTTTTTTCCAACTGACCTCTCAAGGGGGCAGCCTATCATCCTCCCATTATTCCCTCATCTGTTGGGGCACAATGGGGCATTCTAAATCAATATCATGTCTTTGAAACAACGTAATAAGTACAATGTCTCAAAGAGGGGCAAGATGTAGACATCCAAAATTGTTTGAACATATCACACATTTATTTTCATCATTTTCATCATTATCCCCCTAATTCATTATTTTTCTTCTATTATTTTTAATTATTTAATTAATTCATCATTCTTTTCTTCCATCCCACCTAATTAAATAAATTTTAATGATTTAATTGGAGAATCTAATTTTTCCTCCATTTCACATAATTATTATTTTTAATTATTTAATGAATTAATTTCCCTCCACTTTACACATGGAATATTCTCTTCCTCTCATAATTAAATTTATTTAATTCCTTAATTTTCCTCTCAAAGGAATATTCTATTTTTAAAAATGGAATATTCTCTTTTCAAACTAATTTTCTTAAAATAAGGAGATATTTTCAATTAACTGAACTTCTCATCAAATCTCTATCATTGATCTTCTAAATTTGATCTCCATTGTTGATTTCAACTTTCAATCTCCACCGTTGATTGAAAATTTGAAAATTTATAAAATAACTCCTCTTCTCCATCAAACTCACTCACAAACATTCAGATTCACCATTGTCATGAATTTTGAGCAATCAAGCATTCATGAGCAATTTGAGTATTTTGTGAGTCAAATCTTCATCAATTAAGGCTTTTGCATAATTGGATTCCAAGGTTTGAGCAATACAACACATCAAATCTACCAAGATTCAATAATGAAATGATAGGTTTACTTGCTTTGATCTTGTTTTTAGTTTGGTTTATGATTTGGTTGATCTACTCCAAAAGCATTACATTCAATTTCATTAGTTAATGAGTTTAATTGATCTCTTGTTTGCGGGTTTTGGATATTTCTAACCCGAATTGTATTAATTTGCTTTCTAGTCAATTTCCCATTATACCCATTACATAGGATGGGTAATGGAAGGGGAATTTGGAAGTGGACTAGGAAATGAGAATGGGTTATGACTAGGACGTGACAAGGTACTAAGTGATGTTAAGAGATGGTTATAAAATACATGTATGCAATAACAATTAATTGTACAAACATATACCAAGACAACTCACAGTGGCCAATGAAATAGGTGGTAGTAGAATTAGAATTTTGAATTTTGGGGGTCAATTTTGCATGGTGTGAGAGTGACATCTTGCAAGCCATGTGATTTAGTCAAGGCGAGGATGTGCAAATAGCAAGACAAAGAATGAATGTATGGATGTGTGTGTAGTGATAGTCATAATAAATATATCATAATGCTACATATTGCAAATGGAAATAGGATAAAGTAGAATATATGAGAACAAGTATAACAAAAGGATATGCAAAAGATTGAAAACTGAACCCAACTTTATACAAAAATATACTATTTATGAATATGTAATTGTAGTAAGACATTCTACCAAATAAGAATGGGTATGAATATAGGTATGCAAATTTTATCATTATAATTTACAATAGTTTCTATCAATACTACATCCCAACTCTAATTAATCAACTAACATTTTTCAAAAAATTTGAATATCTAAAATAATGAATGTATCCAAACCTTCTCTAAGATTGTATGCCCATATTTATTTTATGTCACATTTCCACTATTTTTCTTTTTATTTTTATATGTATTTTTAAAAATCCTCTTCATATTAAATCCACTCCTATTTTTAGTTCCTACCAGGGAACTATAGGCACCACTAGAATTTAACTAGTTATTAATAACTCTCATTTTAACCAATGAGAACTTGAGTAATTTTTCTATTTGAATTTTTTCAATATATTATCAATGTAGAGATGCGAATTATATAACAAAATATATTTCAAAAATCAATTCTCTTGAATCTAATTGGTACACAATTTTCACCCAATACAAGCGATTTTGGCACTTCCATTACTCTCATTACCGATTATTATGGAATGGTGGGTAATAAAAAAATATTCAACTAATTTTTAGGAAAAATTTTAAACTCTTCAAAATTTATTTACTTGTTATATTTTTCATTCTATTAAATTCAAATATATAAAATAATCTAATAACAAATTCAAATAAATAATATATTTTTAATATATTATATTATTAATTTAACGACATATTATAATATTATAATATATACACTATATAATACATATGTAACATATATAATATCTAATATATAATTTTAACATCATTATAATATTATAATATATATACAATATATATGTAACATATATACCATCTAAAATATAATTTAATATATTAGATAATAATATTATAATTTTATATTTTAATTTTGATTTTGATTTTGTAACATAATATTTTGATTTTGCAGCATAATGAATTTTGCCTTCATTATTGAAATTATTGAAGTTAATAAATGTTGGGCTCCTCATATATTTTCAACTTTTGCAAACATATAACTGAAAGAAAAGTGAGTTAATTTATAAAAAAATAATCTACTATTGCATCTTATTACTCAGATCCACTTTCTGCATGAGTTTTTTTAGGCAAAATTTTCGGTCATTAAAATAATATTTAGTATAATATATATCATTCCAATAAAATAGCATAAGGAATTTTCCTTCATTATTGAAATTATTGAAGTTCAATAAATGTTGGGCTCGTTATATATTTTAAACTTTCACAAACATATAACTGAAAGAAAACTATTTTATACATCTACGAAATCAATTACCTTAAAGATTTTGGTAAATTTAAGATTACAACTCTTTAACTGTATTACAATTCTTAACTGTATGTGAATACTCTTGGTGATAATTGTGTCATTCTAGGCACTTCTTTTGTAAATAAATTTTGCAAACTAGTTGAAAATATTTTGAACATTTGATATTGTATAGTTACTTTACTAAGCACTTAATTAAAACATTTCATTAATTTAGAATATACTTTCACCTAATAAATGATGGGCTTGTCAATATATTATAAACTTTTGCAAACATATAACTGAATACAATTACAATTCTTTAACTGTATATACTTGATGATGATTGCATCATTCTCGCCACTTCTTTTGTGGCTTCGTATTTTGCATGCCTATTTTAGTAACCGTGCTCCTCATTCTCGCCATTTTTTAAAGTTATTTAGATTGTTTTTTTGTCATTCAGATTTCATGAAGCGAGCTCTGCAAGAAATACGAGTGAGTTGATTCTACCATTTTTTTGGACTACTCTCTTTAAACTTCGCTACTGCATTTAATTTCTCTACTATTGCAGTTTTTGAGTGTCATCTACTAACTCAGTCAAGAATAATACTAGTATTAAATGGAATAATACTAGGTGGGAAAGGCGTGCAAGAAATTAGAGAGCAACTTAGAATGGAGGACATAATTCTAGGCCTTCCTAATGATATAGGGCGAGAGTGCTTGTTAAGGGTCCCTTTCATATATCATGGCATGCTTACAAAAGTTTTCCAAAGCTGGAAGGCTATGGTTAGCAGTCCTCTCTTCTATCAAGATAGAAAACGGTTGAAATTAAATGAGCAGGTGATATTTGTAGTTAGACAAGTGTGCAAAGATGGGTTTGATTATAGCTATGAAATGTGTGTTTATGACCCTGAGGAAGATGCATGGAGGATATTGTGTGGCATTCCTACAGATGAAGGATTTCCAACTGTGCTTGTTGTCAATCAGAAACTGATTTCTATACAGAAAAGGAAAATTATGACTTATGATTTTTGTTCTAACAACTGGTCCAAGGTATTCTAGTTACAAGTTTTTGGATGTCTTGAAATTGTTGTAAAAGGGTTGGTAAGTTAGAATAGAGTTTCTCTTATATTTTTTTGAGTTTTTACTGATTTATATATTCTTTGGTTTAGGTAGCCGATCTGCCCAACTCTAGATATAACAGTGTCGTTTCAACATCTCCAGAAGGATATATATACTTTGCTGGTGGGGATTTCAACAGGAAAACAACACTCTATAATATAGAGAAAAACAAGTGGGAATCTCTTCCCAATATGAACAGATCATGGATATTTTATTCTAAGGGTATTTTTCTTGATGGACAGTTTTATGTGATAGGTCAAGCAAAGAAGATTGAAGTTCTCAATACAAAGACTCAAATATGGAGTAGTTTGAAGTTAAAGCAAACATGGCGTGAAGGCTATCTGATAATTGCTTTTGGGAATTTATATTCATTTAAAAGAGAGGGAGTGATGAAATATGATTCAAACAAAAAAGTGTGGAGGGTAGTGGAACCTTTACCAAAGCTCCTTTTTCGTGTTTATTGGGCTATTGTTTGGAATGATCAGATTTTTTTGAGTGGTATTATGTGCTATAGACACAAGCATAAAATTGTTTACTATATGTATCAACCTCCTACACAAAGAAACATGACTTCAGGAAGGTGGATTTCTATCAAAGGTCCACCAAATTATGTATTTTCTACTCATTCTGCAACTACTATATTAATCTAGAGGCAAACTTATTTTCATGTAAATATATAAAAAATTGGTAAATAATGTTATCATTTATATAGTTCTATTTGAAAAAACTTAGATGAAATCTTATTTTATTGATAGAATTTTTTTATCATTAGTTTTAGTTATTTTTCTAATATTAAAATAATTAAAAAATTAATTGTATTATTTTAATATTTTGCTTTACTAAATTTAATATTATTTTTTAAAATTAAATCTTAATTAGTTTATATTTTTATGTTTAGAAATTTTTTAAAAAATTTATTTACAAAAATCTTATAAGATTTCTTTTTTATAACAATGATTTAAAAAAATTATTGTACATTATATAATAATGATATGAAAGCACAACTTATGAAATAAATTGATTCCAAGTAAAGGAGAAAGAAAAAATTGATAAGTTTTTTTATTATACTAACAAAATATTTACTATAATTAGAACAATGTGCTACAAGTGTAACACTTTATCTTTAGTTTTAGACTCATCTTTGGAGTGATTATTTAAAAATTTAATTGATTTATATATTCTTTCATTTAGGTAGCTGATATGTCCAACTTTGGATGAGTTTAAAATTTTCCATAATGATATGGAAAGGCATTCAACTGGATTCATATACAAATGCGCAAATAAGAATTGGTAATTAAGAATTCTCTAGAACTAAAGTTATATAACAATATTTATACAATCCTTAGCTTAATCATTTGTTCTTGTTACACAACAGTCCCACCTCATTAATAATTTCATTTCTAACTTTTTAAAACATAATTTATTTATTTTTGGCAAGAACTTCGATGCCCTGCAACTCTTATTAAAAATCCTCTTCTTCATATTAAATCCACTCCTTTCCATAACACTACTTACGTATTATATAAAAATAAATGGAACAAAAACCCTTGCTCATGAACGGCTCAGGTATAATCATTATGGGCTTCTGCTGATAATCACTGGCATTTTACTTGTCGTTGGTTATCTTGGCCTTTACTCGCATCTTTTGCCATGTTTATTTGGTTGTTGGGTATTGGTGCAAAAAAACCCTTAAACGAATTATTGGTAGTTCACATTCGAGTGTTAGCACAGCTTGCTCAGGTGGCATCTTTGGGTCATTCTTTTGTTGTACATTTCTATCATCCTAAAAAATCTTTGCATTTGTTTTTTTTTAATAAGTTTTCTAGTAGAGTTTATAAGAGGCAAGAAAACCCTAAAAAACAGTTAATTGATTAGATTAGGTAATTTTTTATTGCTGCTGAGATTTTCTATATATCGCTCAATTTTGTTTTGATTCGGGCTTTAGCAATTTGTTTTTGTGTAGTTTTTGTCCTCCCGTCACTGAAACACAACAATACCTTTCCCCGTCCAACAATTGGATATGTAGTGTTGTCCCCAAGGTAGACATTACCTCCATCATATTTCTTATATGTGGAAAACCACTCCTTATGAGTCATATGACACAAGCATCTTGAGTCAACCAACCAATGTTCATTAGAAGTGACATTACAAGAAGAAAGTAAAACTTCATCACCTACATCGGAGGAATTTTTTATGGTAGAATCCCACTGTTTCTTTTTATTTTTTCACTCCTCAACACATCCTCTTTTCCCAAAGTTCTAACACTTTACTCTGTTCTTCTTTCCAGGAGTCTTAGAATGACCTTTAGACTTGTCCTTAGGCTTTTGATCACCCTTTGGCCCTCTTTCTTTAGGACAGCCCCTAACATTGAGAGAATCCACTAAGCTATCCATAACCTCCTTCCTCATTTCCTATGAAAACAGAGTTGCAACAAGTGCATCCTTCTTGGGATCTTTTAGGTTAGCAATGATAGCAAGAATGAAATTTTCCCATGACTCAAGTAAAGAACAAAGAAGCATATTGCATTTGTCATCTTCCTCAATTTTAACATCTATTTATGCTAATTGATTCAAAATCAAATTAAATGAATTCAAATTCTCTACAATGGATTCACCTTCCTTCATTTTAAGAGAATTTTATTTTCAAATACAGTTTGTTTACAAGGTTATTGGCTTGATAAATCTCACCCAACCGTTTCCATAAGGCAAATGCAGTATTTTCTTCAGACACATTCAAGAGGATGGAATCAACAAGACATAACCAGATAGTACCTCGTTCCTTTTTGTCCATCTTCTCCCAATCACCATCACTCATTTTTTTGGGGTTTCTTTTCATTTGTTGCATCCACCCATTGATCTCCTTCTTTGAGGAGATCCTCCATTTTCAACTGCCATAGCTCATAGTTAGATCCATTAAAATTCTTGATGTCCAACCCGGATGCGGATGTAACCATGATTCCTACAACCATAAGTCTACAAAACAAAACTCCCACTATAACATAGAAAACCTTTACACTTCCACCCAATAGACAAATTCAACCAAGCTCTAATGCCAAATGTTAGAAATGAAGGCAACCACTATAATATGGAAATCTGATTTAAACTACAAATCTGAAATATAAACATACAAAATAATGGAGAAATGATTTAAACTGCAAATAAATCACACAACTCAAGAGCCATACACATAACACAAGGATTTACATGGAGAAAACCCTTTCGGGTAGAAAAACTCCACCAAGAAAAGAGGGAAAATCTGTGTTATTCTTTAAAGAGATTAAAATACATAGAATTTTCTCAATCTTGACTCCAATCCAGCAGCATCTGTGTACCTATAAAACATCTCATAGTGTCTCCATCTCAACCCCTCAATATATAGACTCATGGGGGCTCAAAATACCACCATAAAACATTACCATGGGTCAAAACAGGGTTTGAAAATACCATTGTAAAAATCCATACGACCCCTTACATTCTAAACATGGTCTCTTACATGACATTACACCCTTTTACAAGTTGTCATAAGAATCCCTAGAAAATGGGAGATGCTCTTACATGTGTCATAGACCATCAATAACCTATGCAAAGATTCTCTTACATGTGTCATAGATTATTCTCACGTCCAAAATGATATCCCCCACCTTTAGCCTTTACAATTGTCATAGAATTTCTCATAACATCCTTAAATATAGGTTTTCCATGTTATACCACTAAGTGGGCATCTTTTGACAACTAATAACTTATTTTTTAAGGCATCGACATGTGGAAAAAGTGCCAACTCAAAATCTCATGCCCCTTTTGATGGATCACAATTATTTAATAACATAAATGATATTTTATCTATGGGAAAATGTAAAGTAACAATAAATAAATAAATTAGGAATTGCCAAGGTTGAGACACCTTGATTCCCAACAAATGTATGGTGAAAAGAAAAATGAATAATATTTTCAATACTATTTGATGTTACCAATTGGTTGTGTAGCACAAGATTTGAAGAGATGTTGCATTATTTGTTTATTATTATTATGAATTAGCTAAATTTTTGAGGAAAATATTAACATTTAGTTTGTCATCCCTATATAAGATGAGTAATCATTTTGGCTACTTGTCTCTATATTTATTAGAGTGGAGAACCTGTGTTAGTATACCTAGTGTTAATGATAATTAAGCTAGTAAGAAATGATATAAACAATAAAGTAAAAGGAAAGAGGAAGCTTGTGGTAGAGGTGAAAGAGGAAACAAATAATATCCTTTGCATAGGGATGTTGAGTGCAAGAAGAGTAGAAAAATGATTCTTTTATTACATTTCTCATGAGCTCACAAATCTTAGGCTATAGTTTTGGATGTTGTGACTATGGGCGCTAGCAAAAAAAGTAGATGAAGATTTTAGTTGTAAGGTTTGTGAAGCTATGAGGAAGATTTTGCATGATCTTGGTCAATCGTTAGGTAGGGAAAATGTGTTCAATATAGCACGATATCTTTCTTGTGTGTCTAGAGTGTTTCCATGCTCTTGAAGGTGACCTATACATACATGCTTCATGAGGATGTCGATAGTCTTGGAGATCTCATTGAAGTGCATATATATTGTGTGGTTGAACTCCCTCACACTATTTTGTAAAACCAAGTTAAGCTCTATAAATATCTAGACAAGTTGGGGAATGTCCTTCATTTTTGGTTCTTTATTGATCTTTTGGATGCAAATTTTGAGTGCTATTTAATGAGGGCGTGTTCATGGAAGGTCAAAATGATAAAAATATTTTTTTATTATGATTGGCATAGGTGGCATAATAGAGATCAAGATATTTTTTTGTTAGATTGTGGCCTTTCTAATTTCATAATATAATTGATAATGGAGTTTGACTTTTATTTTTACTTTGTATTACAAGTGGCATGCTTATATGGTTGTTTATTTTTAGCTATATATGTAAAATACAAATGAAAATTTATGACAAATAATTAAAAATTTGTAAAGGATAAAAATAGACAAATCTTAATCTTGCAAAATTGTTTACTCTATAAAAATCTAGTGGCATGCAATGTCTCACAAAAGAAAAAAAGCCAACTAATTTTGGCTAGTGAAGAAGTGAAACCAATTTCTCATTTTATAGAAAATCTCATAAAAAGAAATCCCAGTGTTTCGGCTCTTGAAGATTGCTCAGATTTTTTGAGGATACAAGGGACTAGCTTCATGATTCACAGTCAAAACTAAAGCAATTGTGTAATGCCAATTTCATGGAATATGTTTTAGATGTGTAAACATGGTGGAGTGTTGTAAAGAGTAATCAAGATACTTGTGTGATTGGGTTGAAGGAAAGCAATGCAAGGGATCATTAAGCATGCCCTCATGATAGTCTTTGAGTTTGTTACATTATTAGTCACTAGTAGAATTTGGCAAATAAATGACTACGTGACTAAAAATGACTAAATTCTACTAATTTTTTGCAATTCACAAGTATAAATGACTAAATAAATGACTAATTTGGTCATCAGGTAAAATCACAACTAAATAATTGGTCAGACAAATAAAAATAACTAAATAAATGACTATTACTCCTCTATTCTTTTTCTTTCAAATTTGATCATAATCCATAGAGCTTAAACCCCCCTCATGGGACCCCTATAGGTTGCTTGGTGCATCAAAAATACCTATTGCGTGGAAGGCATTGCCTCTCAGTGCAGTCTTAAGACCTTCACCAATTTTTTATATATTATAAATTCAATATTATATAAATTAATGATATCAAGTTTCCACAATCCATAATGTTAATTGCTAAGTGATTTTTGGCTTCGATTATGTGTGAATTTTTTTTTGTGATGCAAAAAAAAATTCGCACACAATCAAAGCCAGAAATCACTTAGCAATTACATAAATTACTACTTCATTTTGTTTTATTCTACAATTATATTATATCTCATTTATAATATTACATATTTTATAGAATACTTACTCTTTTCCATTATATTCTTAAAATTTATATCTACTATACAAATCTAAAAGTTAAATAATTCACTACTACATAAAGAAGAGGTTTAAGAAATTAATTTAAGACAATATATTTATAATTTTATAATTGTCTTAAAATAAAACAATAAAAAAAAACTTGTTCTATTTTTTTTATTGCCATCTCTTCATTCATTTTCCCTCCAACATCCATTTTCCTTTTCCCTCCCTCATTTATTCGACATGCATTTAGACGGTCATCTTCATCTTCTTCCTACCCCTATCTATTCACGACTGCAAATTTTGTTGGAAAATCACGATGACTATTAGGGAGGGATAGTCACACATTTAGAAGGGCATGGCATTCCTCCTCGTGGTTTTCCAAGGTCGAAGGTCAAATCTGGCATGTCGGGATGAAGGAAAACCCATGACCTCATAAATGGGCATTTTTTTGGTCAGATTTAGGAAAAAAAGGAAAATATAATATGAAAGGGGAGGTCGATTAGAACTAGGAGGAGATTAGATGGTGTAAACTAGAGCTGGACGTAGTTATTTAAGTGCTTTCTACTACATCGTTGAGAACGCAACACAATTTGTGCAGAACGTTGAGGGGTTCGTAATATTTTTTTCCTCCAAAGTTTGTTTATTTTCTTTTTCTCAACGGCATCCTTCACAACACAACAAAAATTGTACAAAATACTCTAGGTAAGTCACTTGCCATGGTTGCAGTGATTTTTAATTTGGGAAATATGTACGTGGCTAAGTCATTTTCAATGTGTCATATTTCATTCCAAAATAGTTATGTTTAAAGATTTGGTGATAAACTCTATTAACACCATGCATGAAAATTTTTTAGCAGTTAATAAGCATAAGGGGATTAAATGTACTGCCTGTTGTCCTCAAATTTTAACCATGCAATTTTTAAATTTTGAGTTCATCTAGTTGAAGTTCACTAGCCATCTTGCATTCTCAAAAATAGTGAAGGTCCTTGTAGTCCCAACATGATTGAGTTGTGTAGTCACCAATCATAATGGCCTTAAATGTAGGTGATTGGGAATGAAATTGGTCATTTTGAAGTGGTTTTTAGGATCGAGTGTGAAAGCTACTAAAGAGGGATACCATATTCACTTCATATTGTTCTAGTAGAAATTGCAATAAAAATTTATTTGGATTGGAGGTGTAGTTGGTCCTGTAATGAAAGAATGGGGATTCTATGGAATGCTTCAGGTAACCATCTAATGCATGTTATTGCTTTCAGGAATAGGGCAGTGATGTCTAACTTCACAATTCTCCACTATGTCATATCAGTATGTTGCCAGATGTCTATGCCCATCGTGCATATTCATTCTTATTAAAATAATAACTATGATAAACTACTATACAAATTTGGAAGATGAAGGGATCACATGGTGATTAGAAGAAATACAATTGTCCATCTTCTAATGCTACAAACCTTTTGTATTGTGTTTTTCATAAATTTCGCTGAACAATTGTGTGAAACAGAGTAGCATTGTGGAGTTTTGAAAACTTTGAATAAGAGCAGTTAGGATTTTTTTTATCAACTTGTATTGTAGGTCTTAAAGCTTGTGGTGAAGATCGTGCCACAAGATGGAGAATTGCTAGATCTTCCTATTTGGCTTGTGTATGCTCTTGATCTTTGACCGACTTGTTCCACTTCTATATCATTGTATTCATTGATTATTTCATCTTCAATGAGCATGAGGTGGTTCTCTGTACTGCTGCACCAAGAATTCTCATGATGGGTGACAAAGTCACACTACTACATATAACAAGGTTTTAAGACAATATATCAATTTTGTCTTAAATATATATTTTATTTTTAAATTATATTTTTTAAATTTCTAATTCTCTTAAATTAAGACAATAAAGAGAAATACTTTTTCTAAAATAATTTTTTTATTTTCCCTCCTCATTCATTTTCCCTCCCTCGTTCGACATGCATTTTCCTCCAGGCTTCAAGATTCGATCCCTCAAACATCAAACTCCCATCCACTTGAGACACGGCAACCTCCAACATAATGGGAAAATTGTTCCCTGACCTCATCCACGCCTTTCGCTTGCTGGTCGACCTGATCGAGGAGTGGATCGAAAAGAAGAGCGTCGAAACCCCAATTATCGGTAACTCTGCACCTTCAGGGTCAGTCAAAAGTTTTATGATTTACAGTGGATGGAATTCCATGTTAGCAAGCATCACAATGGGTCTTCATATTATTACGTGGCCCGTGGAAGGAGACCACTTCTCTATTTCCGTGCTTGTGGTGGAGCTTTGCAGAGGGTATCAGGGATTTCCCCACTGAGATGAATTAAAGACAACAGTGAAGTAAATAATGGGAGAAGAATAGGATGAAATGGTTTGAGATTTGGGAGATTTAGAGCATCAAAGCATTTGTAGGTGAGATCCATAAGCTTTCATCTCCTACCCAGCTCTCTGCATAAATTAAATGTATCTGCCTGCTCTAAAGATTGCCCTAGTTTTCCACCATGCATGATGTTTGCACATTTATTGACTATCTTTATTGAAGAGATATTATTGTATTGTATTAGTTGACATTCAAAATTACAATGTAAATTCCTAGGTTTGTGTGCATTCATGGCAAAAATGATAGAGCAGGGTAAGATTTACTGAGAAAGCATGGCGGATGTTAAAAAAAGAAATGCATTTCCATTCTACTCATGAGGAACAAAAGATGCCAAGAATATGGCTTACATTTTCAGAAAATCGAAGAGTGGTGATTAGTTGCTCATATTTTTGCCAAGGTTTCCTTTGTTTTTTTTTAAAAACTAGGGAAAATATCTTCCAACGAATAGGCAATGAGCAGGGGAAAATTTTAAGACATTGTCTAAAGTTTCATTCAATAAAATCTGCAACTTTTTAGTGGGTAGGTTGCATTTTTCAAAGCGGTTCATGTGCCTTGACTCTATTACCACATTTTGCATACATGTGTAATGGGGAGTTCAAGACTTTAGTGATTGTAAAAGCCCAGTATTACTGTGAATAGATTGAAGTGTTGATTCAATTCAATTTTAGCAAATTTTTGGAAGGTCACTTTCAACTGCAATAGACAGTTGCATTCCAAATAATCTTTCATAATACATACTTATACAACTATTTATCTTTAAAAAATTCCTCAAATTTTGACTTATGATTGAGATAAGTACTGCTTCTCTATAAGAAGTCTCTATGTAGAAGAGAAAAACTGGTTTCAAGTTTATTCTACAACATGGACTTCCAAAGACCATGAGCAAATTGCCTCTTAAAGGACTTCATTGGAGTATTCTGTTGGGGATTGATAAGATCCTAGCATCATGCTTTTCTTCCAGTACATGAGTTTGAAAACATGTGAGAAAATTGTTTTTTTTAGTTATTAAGCTTGAAAATAATGAACTCAATTGTCATAGCAGAGCTCAACAGGTGGCCATGCAGAGTCTCCCTTAGCAAAACAAGGAACTGAAAAGTGCCATGGCACCTTATGTTTAAAAACAATGAGAATGACAGTGTTTGGTACAGTACTTCAGGTTATTTGTTCAGTAATAGATGTTCAAATACAAGAATCATTAGTCTAATACTAGAATAAATGCAATTCATCCAAATTATATATCATAAACCTCATGAATAATTTTTGAGTACTGATCAAAGTTCTTTGGCGAAAATATTGATTTTCAATTTGATGGCAAAAAATTAAAAATATGAAGGTGGCAGATGATTTTTATAGTAATGTTATAAGGAACTGAAAAGTGCCATGGCACCTTATCTTTCAGAACAACAAGAATGACAAGGTTTTGTATAGTACTTCAGGCTACTCGTTTAGCAACACATGTTTAAATATAAGAATAATTTTCCTGATACTAAAATAGATGCAATTCATCTAAATTATATATTGCAAACCTTTAGAATATTTTTTGAGTACTGATCTAGGTTCTTTGGTGAAAATATCAATTTTAAATCCATGGTCTGATTCTAGAATAGAATCATCATTATTCGGATACTAGAATAGATGCAAAGGATTTATCATTAGTCTGAAACTAGAATAGAATGCATAGGATTTATCATTAATTTGAAACTAGAATAGATGCAAATCATCTAGAATCCAGATTATATATTGCAAACCTTGAGAATAATCTCTGGATGCTGATTAGGGTTCTTTGATGAAATTATATATTTTTGATCCATGGTCTGGCATAAAAAAATATGGTGGCAAACAAGGATATTTCATTGGTCTAACAGTAGAATACATACAAATTGTCTAAATTATATATTTCAAAGCTCGAGAATAATGTTTGGCCACCGATTGGAGTTCTTTGGTGAAAATATAGATTTTCAATCCATGATCTGATGAAAAAAATATGAAGGTGGCAGATGAGAATGTATCCTTAGTCTGATACTAGAATAGATGTAAATCATCTAAATTATATATTGCAAACTTTGAGAATTATTTTCAGGTGCCAAATGGGGGGCTTCTTCAGTGAAAATATAGATTTTCAATCAATGGTCTGATGCAAAAAATATGAAGGTAACAGATGAGGATTTCTGAGGTATTGAAGTAGCTACTTGCACATTTACCATTACTTATGGTTTGATTCAATGATATAGAACTATGTTACCCCAAGTTTCAAGAATGGGGACGGTAGGTGATGGGGGGATGCATTTAGGGACATGGACGTCAGGGAGGCCATTTTTTAGGGGATGACAAGGGACAACTATTAAAAAAATAGGGAAAATTTTAAAATATAGAAAATTTCAAATATTCAAATTATAGCATTGATAAGGCACTCATCATATACAGCATAGAACCTTAAAACTATGAACTCTCTGGCTACATACAAGGCTGCATTGTTGGTTTTAATTGAACTTCCCATAGGTTGGCGGGAAAACCAGCTCTAATACCACTGAAGTATCCCCCCAACTAGATATTATATGTTTTTCACTAAGTTGTATTTCACCATGTGTATTTTAATAGATGTTTAACAAAATAACCATGAACTAAAATTTGCAATTAACTGATTTATTTCTGCCAAATAATAAGTCACACAACTATAGTATGTCCAGAGCATAAATCAACTAAAATTTATCTTATACACAGTTGCAACTTTGGACAACACACAAATAAATCTGTAAATGCTTATAATAATATCATTGCTTAAATGTCCAAATAACTCAGCTCTAAACTGAAGCAATACAAGTACAGTCTTCTAATATCAACTTGGAATGATGAAGCAAAATAATACTAACCCTTGACCATATTAGCTGCTTACAAAATAAAACTAACATAGCTAGTAAAATAGTAATAATTCTTGTGTCTGTTGTGACTAATGCTACTATTGCATGTATTCAAAAAGGAATAAGATTATAAGAGTATCATTTAGTCTCGAAATGCACTATAAACTGTGCAGAATCTATCCAAACTACCACTCTAAATCTGTTTGGTTCTTATTAAACAGCTTCTTCAAGCTATACACAAAATCTTGTCAAAGGACAATGCCACACCTAGGATAGCTGCTATCTGATTTGGATGATACCCTAAGCTAGGCGACTTGAGTAATGAATATAAACCCTTCAAATCTGAAACTCTCAAAAATCTGGAAATGATACCCAAAATATTGCTTATTTAGAAACTGCAGACATTTAGAAAACTTGTTGGCCCATAGGAGATGGTTGGGGGGCGTCCAGATGTCCCCTATTCGTTCTGGGGGTGGCTAGTCATCCCCTAGACATTTCTGAGAATTTTACAAACGTCACCAAGACGTTTCCAACCCATCCCTGTGTCCTGAAATGTTTCCTACTGGGGACGTCCCTATTTTTGTTGGCGATGTGTCCCAAGGTTACATAAATATACAATAGATGCACAAGGATTTTTATGTTTTAATTGATCATGTCAAAGATATAACCATGTGAAATATAGGCAATATACATCTTCCTTTGAAAGAAAATTCAAAAGAAAACCAAATTCATGTACCAGGTTATTTTTGGCTATCAAAATCAATTAGATTGCAATTCAACAGACTTTAGTTATACAATTCTCTTCTCACAACCTTATCTTATTTATTCAGCATGCCCTCACTAGTTGTACAGTATGGTGAGCATGGGTGTATTTAAGATTAGAAAAATACATAGATGTATTTACTCTCAAGAGCTTGTGAGAAAAAGTGGCTTGATCAATTTAGATCCACCTTCCTCCCTTATTTTTGAACCAATCTTCCCTTGATTTCTTTCCCTTTTATCATTATGAGTGTCATTTTCTGCCTTTAGACCAATTTCACACCTTCGACAATTGATATGTTTGATAGATTTGAAGCTTTTATCATTTGTGAAATAATTATAAGCCTGGTAACAAATATTTTTGACTGTTATGAAGAATTAAAAAAATATAATGGTTAATAATTCATTATTCATCTTGTTTTATCAATTTATGACAAATTTATTTAATTGCAAAGAATAATCTAATTTACAATGTTATGATGTTAGCCCCCATAGTGAGTACGATTTGTTGTTTCTAATTCATTTGGATTCACCCATTGCAAAGCTGGAAGTTCCTAGGTGGTGATCAGAGCTTGATGGGTTATCAGTAAAGTTAACAGAAACACTTTCTCCTTGACCATTGCAATGAGTCAATGAGTCTAACTCATTTCAAAAAGTTACTACCAAATGTGGTATCCATGGGATGAAATACTATGTTCTTAAAATCAAACTTTGTCATGCAAAGTGTAATAATTAATACTTGATCTCGGTTAATAGATATGTGAATTAGAGAAAAAAATAGTTAAAACTACAAAAAGTTGCGAGGCTATTTCTATGGTAGTTGATTTGAGTTGTAAAGTATTTTGCTTGGGAGCACTATATCCAATAAAATTTTCTACAATTAGGCATCAACTTTAGATCTATGTTGAGTGAATCACTGAATACGGTATAATCACAAAAATTTCACTACTTTGCTTTTAGGCAATGCTTCACATTCAATTAGCTATTTCTAGTCATATCCTCCAAAACAATGTTAAATGGCTTGCACCTTAGATAGTTTTATAATTTTCTAAAAAACAGGTATTTTTTGCTTCTAGAAATCCATATATCATATTCATTTTGAAAAGAATTATTGAACTCAAGGTGGAGGGACTGGGAAAGAATCAAATACAAACTTTCTTGCCTGTATTGAAATTATGCTTTCCCAAAAGGTGTATCAATATTTTTCCAATCTCAATTATAATGATAGGAGGCTAGTTATTCAATACAGTTTGAATTATTTTTTTAATGCAAAGTTTAATGCCATTGTCAATATGGCATGTTCACAGCTCCTATATCTATCTGAGTCTTGGACTTAAACGATCCAGGTAAGATTTAGCACTTAATGACTGCAGTTAGGTGTTTTATTTTTTGTTACATTGATTTCCACCAGCCATGACCAAACAACCTTCCTCCATGGATTTATTAGAGTAGTGTATGGAAAATTAACAAATACAACCCTTCATGCTGGATTTTTTTCCAGTGAAAGATTTAAAATTGGGACAAAGCAAACTTTTGATTTGGTTTAGTTTCCTTATATATAATGAGAAAATGATTAATGATTTGAAAATGGAACAAAGCAAAATTTTAATTTGGTTATATTTCCATTTATTTACTTGAACAATAATCAACTTAAATGTAAGATAGTATTAAGAGGGGATTTTACAATGATCGCCATCGCACAAAAGGCACAACCTATCTAAAAGAATCATAAAAATATCATCTTTTCTTTTCTTAATATTGAACAATAAACATCTCATCTTTGAGAACAATACTTGTGACAGGATTTAGGAAGGCACTTCAGGCTGCCTGTTCAGTAGATAGTTGTTCAAATACAAGCATTGTGAGCTTACATAAAATATAAACTAGTCATCTAATGTATGTGACTCAAACCTGGAGATTTTATATTAGTTACTGACAAGAATTCTCAATTTTGTGGTGAATAGATAGATTTTCAACCCAGACCAATATATGGTCACTATTTTCTAGATCCTATAACATTTACAAGATGTACCCAACACATTATAAGAGTATCATTCAGTCTCGAAATGCACTATAAACTGGCTCAGTCAATGGCCAGTCAGCTCACTGTCTCTCTTTCAACCCTTTGCTTTTGGTTTTAATTAATTTGGTCACTTCAATTTGAATTTTGCTTTGTTAGGGTACATTATATTTTTCTTGCAAACTCTGCATTTTTCTCAATGAAATTGTTGAGTGCATGAGATACTTTGTGTAGAATCTTGAGTTAAGTCGCTTACCATGGTTTCAACAAGCTTTATTTTTATGAATTGTCAGAATGGTAGTTTTGATATAAGGGTTTGTTCTATAAATTCTAGTAATTGTAGAACCTGCAAAAAATGGATTATTGAACAAAGAAATTACAAAACTCGAAGACAACATACTCTATGCAGGTTGTGTCTGTCTTCTCACAAGCAACAAATCTTAACCTTTGCAGTTCCAAGCTTCAAATGAATGTAAACATTCTACCTTGCTCATTTGCTCATACATCAAGCACAAGTTCTCCTTCATTTAATTTTCACCACCTCTCCCATCAATTAGTCAATAGTTTATGACAAGCTCATTTTTAATCTGAATAAGTGAAGAAAATAATATATTTGCTCTATAAATAGTTAGGGGGCGTCACAGGCCTTAACAGTACCTATGGTTGCATAATTTTGGGTATGAACATCAACATCCAACCCCAACTATAGGATCACCAGCTTGAATTATCCCAAGACATTCTTTACATTACTAGACACTGTGTTGGGAGCATTCTTATAATTAGTAATATAACTTGTGCTAGACTACTCCTAGATGATCAACATTCAATTTTGTACTTTTAAACTAGTTTGTAGTTAGTTGTACAGGGTAATGACATTGCTCCAAGACAAGCTTGGATCTAGTGCATAGTTATACAAGTGGTCTACTTTCCCTTCAACAATAAACTTCTTTCTAGGGATATTGAATAATATATCCAAGGGTATATGTGGATGTAGCTTATAACAAATAACCCACTTACATGAATTACTTTATTCGAAGTAGTATTGTTCATTTATTATTTACCTTGATACCTTTTAGACATGTCTATATTTTTGTTACTTATCTATTGCTTACTGGAAACTTTAGCAAGTTGCCCTAGAATTATGTGTTGGTGTTTTTTATTTTTATTGGGTTATACTAAATTTTTCAGTATACTTTAAACAAACATATGATTTAATTCTCTGGTGCTAACCATGAAAAAATCTATTTCTAAGCACAAATATGCATTTTCAATGTATATACAAAAGGCAACATGTTTTTAATATTTATGACCTGAATGGATTATGTTGCTTATGCATTTTGTTTGCTTTTAAATGAATATTTTAACATCTTATTGTTGATTTATTTTTCTTCAAGTCTAGGAGAAACATGGAATTTATGTTCACGCTTGTTAGGGAAATGCATTGGTGAAGATTAGTAATGTCTTTATCACACAACTATTTTATTCTTTATTTTTCTACTTTCATTTGTAGTCATCTTTAGGTTTATTCCTGAGCATTGATATTGATATCTGACCGATAACACAATTTCCCTTGCTGTTATGAATGGATGTCTACATAGCAAAGCTACACTAACAGACACCATTGTAGAGCTCCCTAAAACATGGCAATGAGCAATGCAAGCAGCACAACTACAATAGCTACTGAATTTGATGGTTGTATAGCAATTTTTATGTATATTTGCCTCAAAACACAGTTAATAACAGTAATTCATATCATTTGGCCTTGCTTTTTATAGATAGTGTTGATGGTCCAAATGGCACAACAACAGTTAAACATAATATTGCTACTTTGTTTCTCCTAAAAGAGAAAGACAACACATGGATATCTTAGCTCCCAAGGTCTTTATAGTTGGTTCTCAATTGTGCTAATGTTGCTCAATGATCAATGTAACAGTAGTGTTCAAGGGGCCTGCTGGTGTTGAGCTTCTGGATTGTTTTAAGGGCAAGCATGAACTTAAACCTACTCTAACTGGGGTTTTTAAAGAAATAGAAAAAGATGGATCAGAGCTTTGGAATAGAAAAGAATGCTAATTCATCCAACTTAACCAGACTTGTTACCTTTCAAGGAATTCCTAACTAAAACTATAGAACAAAATTGACTTGTGATTAACACATAGCCTCCTTCATTCACAGTGCTAATTCAAATAACAGATTGCAAGTTACTATTTAAACAACACATAAAATAAAACCTTATTCCTTGAAAGCTTCTCAAATCAAATGATTAACTTAAGACAAATACCATTATGGAACACAATATGAAATAGATTAAATTTGGTTGCTTCTACTATTAGTGAAACAGATAAGCAACATTTACAAATCTGGCACAATCACCAGTGTACAGAAAACCTATGATTTCAGATTGTTTCCATCTATACTAAGAGAACTTGAAAATGCATTATAGTCTATGCTGGATCTAACTCTTAACTAAGAAGACCAAAAGGAGCTCCCATTACAAAGAATCGGGATACAACTCTCTCTCCTCTATTTCTACTAACTTTTCTAACTCCTATCTATATCTCTCGCTTCTAACTATCAACTTTTCTAACCTTTACAAAGAGGCATGAATGCCATATATACAGAGTGTACCAAAAAGAATGTGTTGTCCTCTGTATTTAGGGTTTACAAAATATCTGGTTTCAGGAGGGTCGGCTCTCAGATCTTTTGAAAAGAGTCAATGATGCATTCAATGTGAAGCCCCGCTGTCCATGTTGGTGATGGCTTGACCTCAGGAGAAACCTTAGGATCTTTTGTAGCTGTAGCATTTACTCTTGGTATCCGTGTCTATCTTTCAACTCCTTCGAAGGGTTGCCTTGAATGCTCTAAAGAATTTTTCCATTAATACCAATCCGCCTCCTTGCCAGTAGACCACACAACTGTCCCCAAGACTTCATGGTTCTTTCTTTCTTTCAGCCTTCCTTCACATTGACCACCTCTGGAAGCAGAACATCGGACCTTCCCTTTCAGATTCGAACACCATCATTCCCGGGCCGATCCACCAGCTCATCCATAGAGTAAGTTCATGTCATTCACACTCTGTTGATTTCCTTCATAGGGGCAGTCAATCAGTCAAATTGTCAGTGGTCCGTCCTCTTAGCTCTGCCTGATTGGTTAAACATATGCCACGCAAGACTCCCGGGTGGTCAAAAGTTATTCAAAGGAAATTGCATATCGGTGAGACACCATCGGTGTCTCCCCGATGAGATTACATCCTACAACAGTTATCGGCATGACATAAGATAGTCGGCGAGACCCCTCAGCGAGTTGTAGAAGTCGTATCGATATCCACCGTGGTCGTCGAGACAATCACCATCAGCCAGACATCATAGCGAGCCCAAAACATTCAGCCAGGAGTCTCTCTGATGTCCACCTTGTGAACATACGTCGATGAAACACTACCGGATCAGTTACCTCGAGCTCACTCCACCTCGGCGAGACCATTGCACTCGGGAAGACATCTCCCCGAGTCCATCCTTATTCTCCGAGCTCGAGCCCCTTTTCTTTCGACAAGCACATTCTTATCGACAAGAGATTATGCGGTTGGGAAGACCTTATATCAAGCCCCTTCTTCTCTCGGCGAGCACATTCTTATCGGCAAGACCCTATTGGGTCAGTGAGACTTCATGGCGACGTTGAATCTTTCTCCCTGAGCTCATTTTGCATCAGCCAGACCCTACCAGGTCGGCAGGACCTCATGGCGAAAGCGAAATATTTCTCCCCAAGCTCATTCTTATTCTCTGGGTTTGAGCTCCTTTTCTTTTCAGTAAGACTCCGTTGTAGTCGCCTAGACCTCACGACGATCTCTTGTTTTCTCCCCGAGCTCATTCTTATCGGCAAGAGATTACGCGGTCGGGAAGACCTTATATCAAATTCACTCCGCCTCGCTAAGACATCTCGCAATCACCCAAACATCACACCGAAGCCACATTGCTTTATGTCGGCGAGACTAAGTCCCCTCGCCAAGACATCTTGGTGAGCCTTCCTTTCTCTAGCGAGCACACCCATGTCAGGGAGACTCCCTTCAGTCGGTGAGACTTCACCCTGAACTCACGCCCTGTCGCCAAGACATCCCTGGGTCGACAAGACCTTTTTCTGAATCCATTCATTCCCTCTGGGCTCATCATGTTTCGGTGAGACATTTTCAAGTTGGTGAGACATTTTGCCGAGCCCTAAATCTTTCAGTGAGCTCCTTCATGTCGGCCAGACTTCCTTTGGTCGGTGAGACTTTACACCAACTGAACCTTCCTTTTGCTGAATGGAGAGCACTTCAGGGAGACCTTTCATAGTCGGCAGGACATCCCGCCGAGAGCACAACCCTTACCCTGAAGGCATCCCTGTCGGCAAGACACATGCTAATCGGCCAGACTTCACACCGAAGGTGAACCACTCTCCCCGAAGACATCCCTTCTTCGGCAAGAGTCCACCATGTCGGTGAGACTTCTTGCCGACGCTATTCTTTTGTTGCCAAGACCACTCCTCTGTCGCCCAGACTTCACTGTATCGGCAGGACATCACCACGAAAGGGGCAAATTTACCCCGAAACTACTCGACCTCGGTGAGACCTCACCCCGTCGGTGAGACTTCTTTCTGAGGTTGGATCTTTCCCGGCGAGATCCTCCTCTAGCATCCTCCCTTCGTTGAGACCCTGATGGATCGACAAGAGCTTTTGCCGATATTACCTCATGTCAGTGAGACTTCCCTTCCTTCGCCGAGACCTTATGCCGAATGCGAAATATTTTGGTGAGGGCTCCTCCAGTTGGTGAGACACAAAGAAACCTACGCAAATAGGAACGCTTGGGCAAACGATGAGCCTCCAATGGACAAAACGCACTGGCAGTCGGCAAGACAACTGCAAGGTCTTGCCAACTTTCTTCTTAGAGGAATTTTGTGCCAAAATGGATAGGGGAATGATTCCCAACTGAGCCCTTTGAGAAATATCATCATGTGCACGATCCAATCCTGCAAGACAAGGTCCTCATTAGTCCATAGAAGCAAATAAAATATATTATAATAAATTCCACTATTGCTTGTGATTATTTCATTCAATTTCTAGCAAGAAGAAAACCAATTTAAGCTGAGACAAAACCACAATCAGATAGAACAAGAGACAAAATTAAGAGGAAAACAAAAGAACCAAAGTCCAAAGCAAACAAAAGAGGCAAAGAAACCAAAAAGAGAAGGGGGGCCCATTTTGTTCTAGAATAAAAATGGGGTGGTTATGCAGGGCATAATAGATAGTTATATGAGTAGATAGTTGTTATCATAGCTATTGTTTATATTTTTTGTTTTACAGTGATAAAATTTCAATCTTTTTTTCTTGTTGTGATGGTTTTCAAATTCATGGCAGAAAGTGGGCTTTTCAGTTTGCATATTTCATACTCTGCAACATGGGATTCCTACTACTTTCTAGGAGAGCTCTCAAGGTACTATGTTTCATTTTCCTTTCAACCTATATAAATGCAATAATAAGGCAAAAAAATCAATTTATTTATATATGTTACTAACTCAATTGAGATAGAATTTGTGATCAGCTTTAGATCCCCATTTTGATATTAGGTGTTTTATCTTGATATTAGATGTTTTTTTCTTGATAGCATGTCTAATCTAGGATTATTGTTGACCAGAGATGTTGTGACTCTATCCAGTATAGTTATCTTTTTGGCTAAATGGCTATCATTGTATCTTTGTTTATAACTTGATGGGTATAATCCTGTATTAAAACATAGCTTAATTCATTTACCATGAAAATGGTTCTGAAAAGAGTTATAGGTTATGGATTCGTTAAAGTCTTAAAGATGAAAGACATTGGTTAAAATTTTATAAAATGCCAAAGTGCTTAAAATACTTAAATAAAACCAAGACTCATCTCCAAGTATCTTCTCAACAATTCCTAACTGTTGCAATCACAACCTTCATGTAGAGTTTGTCCCCATTGAAATTATGTATCAAACTAAACTTATCCCATTGTTTAGTATATTGATCCTATCCCCCAGTGATATATCAAACTAAGCTTGTCCCCATTGCTTTGTGTACTCAACAATTCACAACTTTCCTTGGGGATGCACATAACTCAGTTTTACACATTCAGTTGTACCCACATACACAAACAAATCATATCCACCAGACTCATACAAGACTCATAGTACATACCCACATGCACACAAACTTGTCCATGTCAATAGGTTTTAAACATTACTAAACCAATCATGGGCATATACCTTACTAATGCCTCTTCAATTTTCCCTGTTTTATACAATTTCCTTTCCTTTCCTTCTTTAACTTCTCTCACTATAAACCATGCTCTAAAGTCTTCAACCTATGTTCTTATGCCTTCAATACTCATGATAACTGTTGTCATTTACATTAAGGGTTTGGCTCTTCAAAAATTTGTCTCATGCTGGAAAAAACAACTTTTAGGCAGTTGAAGCATACTTTAACTCGCAACCAATATTTTCATTCAAAAGCTTGCAAATTCGTCAGATTTCAAGAACCAAATGCAGTATGTAGGATAGGTTTCATTTCATCTAATTTTAAGGCCCAAGAACAATAAGCAGACATGTGACACATGCCCATTTGAGGATATTTCATTGGGAGATATTGCGATTGTTGTGTTGGTTCAAGGCAAATCAATTAGGTATGCCTAAACTTTTTAGATTTTTCCTTTTGAAGTTGCTTTGATATGGCTCAGGGTTCTGTTGCCTATGATATAATTCTTTAGCTGCTTTATGTTATTATTCCAATTAAGTTAAGAAGAAAAATGATTTTAATTATGCACACAAGGCCTTATGGTCTATGGAACTCTAAACATTATAGCTGCATCAGGGCTGAAGTTTGAGACACTATTGCTTCCTTCTGAATGTCGGATCTTCTTTAATCAATCAAGTTGAAAATTCCCTTAAATTTTTAATTCTTGCCTCTTCACAAGGTATCCATATAGCTGAGTCAAATGTCATATAAGTTAAGACACTCCTTGATCAAATATTTCACTCTTTCTACTGCTTCCATGATATAGAATACATGTATCATCAATCTTCATTTATCCAAGATTGAAGTCCATTTTACCCGTGCCACATCTGATTTCGTGTGAACTAGGGGACTTTTATTGTGTGCATTGTTGAAGCATGCTATGTTCTTCATACCCATTGCACGTTCTTAGACAATCTGTTAAATTAAATCAATGGCAAGGTTTTGGGATTGTAAAAGAAATATATATTTGAGTTTTTTGCTTTTAAATCATCTAAAGTTTGAGAAAAACTATCTACCCCTACCTGTTGTGTGAGCCTCACATACCCTGCATTCCCTCCTCTTTGCACCTTTCCCCCTTTGTTACTCACCTTGTCTATGTGCCTTCATTTCCTTAAAACCAAATTTGTCCTTAACCTTTCAAAAGAGTATTAAAAGTGTGATGTGTATGCTCCTAAGCTTGAATTTCTAAAAAGGCCAAAATGACCCAAATGCACTATATCTTCACTCGATGTGCTTAAACACCAAAAGCACACTTGGCATGCTTTTTGAGATAAATTACCCAAAATGCTTAAATGTTATAAAAAATCTACCAAGTGTGTTATCATTGATTTTTGTACTAAGTGTGTCACACTTTCCATACTATTAAATTTTTTGTTTTGTCTCCCAGTGACCTACAAGTCTCCCTTCCTACCCTCCCTCCACCTTTTTTTGTTTGAAAAATGGCATCCCCATCCATCTCCATCCCCTGTTGATACTACCTCATATGCTTGGACCAAATCTAAGAAAGATTACAACATTCAAGTATCTTCCTGAGGTTGTTTCCATACATTCTATTTGGACTTCTCTCTATAAACCTGCCTCTTGCAATCTACATTTTCAACAGCCACATTTGCATTAAATTGAATTTGAGCAGCACATAGTCTTTCTATAAGCTTGCATTAAATTGAATTTGAGCACCACGTAGTCTTTCTGTATGTTGATTTGATAGTTTGGGAACATGAATATAAACACAAGTTTTTTGTGTACTCTATATAACATGATTTTAACTGGATTCTATTATTAAGAGAATATATTTTAGTGATATAAATGAGTAGCTTGCTAAAATCAACAAACATGTGGAATTCCAAAAATTCTATGTGTTTCTTGTCCTAAGCCATCATGAATAGATTTTCCTGATGTTTCCTTCCTTAATGAAAATAGATGTTTGTGAATGAAATATATTGCACCTTATTATGTGAGGACACGTATATAGATGGGTACAAAATATGTCACAATGACCGTTACTATCGTGGGATCTTTGGATCATAAACCTCACAATCCAATTTTTAAATATAATATCTGATGTTAGAGATCCCATCTATTTTTTAAACTAACTATTCTTCACTTTGTATCTCTTATTTGATTTCTATCAAAGTACTCTCTTTCTAATCTAGTAATAGTATATTTCTAAATTTATGCTTGTGAATGCAGTTCAGGAAGTGTTCTTGTTTAGTATTCACTTTTGTCGTTGTCAGCATATGAAGTTTTTTGTCCTTTATGATTATGCGGGGATTCTAACTTGGTTCACATGCTTTTTGTTTTGGACCAGGTGGACAAAGCCGAGGCTGTACAAAAAATGCAGGCACCAACTGTAGCTGAATGTCTTCAACATCCTTTCTTCCAGGTTCTTTTTAATTTTTTTTAAGTACTATGCAGTTCTATATTTTTCTTGTTTATATTTTATGACTACATGGTAAATGGAAGTCTCTGGGACATCCTACATGGTGATAAAATGATGTTATGAAAAAACATGATAGATTTATGAAATATGAGTTCAATCAATATTTCTATCATCTGATCAAAATAGATTGGGTAGAACCTAACAAACATTTTAAATTTTTGTGTAGGAACATCAAAGAAGATTAAATTAGACCGGGATACTCATCTAAAGATAGCCCATGGTGCTACAAAAGGATTATCATATCTCCATCGTGACTGTAACCAATGCATTGTTCACAGGGATGTAAATATATCTAACATTCTTTTAGATGACAACTTTGAAGCACATTTGTTAGAATTTTGCATTGCCAAGTGCATTTCCTCGGCCAAAACTCACACCTCCACCTATGTTATGGGTACTATTGGTTATATTGACCCTGAATATGCAAGAACCTCAAGGCTTAATGAGAAATCTGATGTTTACAACTATGGTATTGTTCTTCTGAAGTTGTTGACAGGCAGGAAAGTTGTGGACAATGATTCAAATTTTCTTCAATTGGTAGGATTCGTTATTGGTGGTAAGGGACTGTAGGTTATGATATAAAAGAACAGTCATGCACAAATGACAGTTAGAGGATCAACAAGAATTACAAGGGTAAGGGACTGTAGGTTATGATATAAAAGAATAGTCATGTTCCTATTCTTTTGTAAGCTATTGAACAACATAAAGGCAAGGTTTTGGAGTAGATTTCAACTAGTTTTTTTCTCTCTAAGCAATGTATTGTAATCTTTCAAGTTCTTTCATGTTGGGACAACAAATTGTAACTCCATTTTCAAGCTTATACAGTTGTATGTAACATATTTTTTATTAATAAAATAAGCTATTTTTACCTTCTCATTGCTGTTTTATTGTGCAAATCTTTAGATAGTTGATAAGTGATCTTTTTTATTAATAAAATAAACTATCAAATGACGACAATTAAAAATGCACTAAATATACTACTAAATCAATGACTAAATGACTAAATTAATGACTAAATATATGACTAAATTAATGACTAAGTATATGACTAAATATATGACTACCATGACTAAATAAATGACCAGTTAACAATAATCAATGACTAAATTAATGACTAAATTGATGATTAAATATATGACTAAATAAATCACTACCATGACTAAATAAATGACCAGTTAACAACAATCAATGACTAAATTAACGACTAAATCAATGACCAAATCAATGACTAAATCAATGACTAGATAAATGACAAACAATTTAGTCATAAATTTGGTCACGTTATAAATGACCGACAATAAACTACTAATGGTCACATGACCAAAATTAGTCATTTATATGCAATTTTTAGTAGTTTATTTAGTCATATATTGTTGTTTTTGTACTAGTGAGTGGAAAATATTGTATTTGATGGTTCACCTCTTTCCTTAGAGAATTTTGAATTTGATCTTCTCCATTTTCTATAGTTTCCTATCTAATCCTTCCTTTGAGACAAGGGGAGGGGTATTAGATAGGAAATAAGAAGGTTATCTTAAATCTATATTATTTTGAGTGAGAAAATTAGAAAATATAAGAATTGTTTTCGATCGTAACTCAAACTGATCATAAATTTCATTTCCTACTTAAAATTTTAGAGTGTATCTTGTTATTGTCTAATTCACCATGCTAAATTGATGAAAGTACTTGGTATTCATATCTATCTATTTGGGCTACTAATGCAGTTGAGACAGGAGGACCTTATCAGGCTATCATAATCTCATAGCCAAAACAGATTATAACACACATAAAAAGATCAACTAAATGCATAGGAGAACAATATTTTCTCTTTATTCAATAACGAAGATACATGCAATAAATTATCAATTACAGACCAATTCTCTATTTCAAAAAACACTACTTTCTACTCTTTGTGCTTCACCCTCCTTACCAACCTGCCTATTCTCTATCTCTCGCTATCTCTTTATATTGTATTCCTTCATGTCTGCCTTGTCATTCTTCACTCCTCTTTGTCATGGACCGTCATGTTGGCCAATGGTCACTCATGTTTTCTTGGCAATTACATGGTTGTCTGGAACATCAATTTTGATTTATTCCCTAGTAAGTCATTTTCCAATCATTCGCTACATGCTCGTAAATTTATTTGACCTAGTTGATAAGCAACAACGATGCGAATCGACGAATGCTATTGTGCCATGTGTCGCCACTAGGTTCGCCCATTCCATCAACTCACCACTTATACAACCCTCTATCATTGCCTTTGTATCATTCTTTAAGCACCGTCGATCTTCAACATTCAATCACCGTTGTTCCTTGCTAACCCTGTAGGTCTTGATCGGGTCCCACATAAAACTCAGCGAGGTGCGCAGGTTGTCACCACGTATATACTTTCAACGTCATCTCCCACTAACTCCGCATGTCACCTTTTTAGGTCACACCAAGCATCAACAATCATAATTCATTTCACTAGTCTCCGTGGGATTTAGCCAGAATTCATCAAAAGCTCAACAGAACTAACGAACACCATCGAATATTCTTAATTGCAACCATTGATCGCACACTCCACTCTTCTTTGTTGAATGGGTAGTTAGACATGTTCCTAAAAACATCTCCAGCCTTTAAAGCACAATCTTCATAAGTTCACCGAACTAGGAAAAACATCACCAACTCCACCAAAAGCCTTGAGGTGGCAAGGCAGGGAGTTAGCAAAACACTGCTCAATTAGAGAAACTTAGAAAAACACATCCCGTGAGATGACTTGGCCGAATTCTTACATGCACTAGTCTTATTTGATCAAACAACACAGGAAACAATGTAGGATTGTTCTTGGCTGTAGATACTCCTCCATCAGACACCCGAGTTTGGAAAAATGTTCCATGAGTGAAGACTCAGGAACATTTGGGCCAGTCTAGAACCGATAGTCCAAAATGAGCTAGCTCATGTGCCTTCAACCAAGATGCCTCCTCTACTGATTTTCCCTTCCAACGAACAAGGTACTCTGGGTACTCTCTACCATGCATTTCTTCACAACCCTGGAATCAATGATTTCGTCTACTTCTTGAGTTTGCTTCGCAGATAGTTGATTCACCCAATCTGTATTATCAATGATATTCACAAGAAAATGATGTTGAGTACTTTCCTATCCTTCAAAATGTTTGTATAGATCACTGACGTTGAAGATAGGAGATATATCTACAGTCTTTGGAAGTTCAACTTCATAAGCATTGGTTGAAAGCTTACGTAGGATCCGACAAGGACCTATTTTCTTCCATTTTAACTTATTATAGGTTCCCTATGGAAGCCTCTCATTTCTTAAATGAATCCACACCAATTCTCCAATCTAAAATTCATGTTTTCTTCTGTGACGATCAACTAACTCTTTATACTTAGTTGTACTCTTATCCAACTTTTCTTTCACTTCTTTCTGTAAATCTTTGATATATTCTACAAAATCCTCCACCACAACACTCGTTTTCACCAGGTCCACACTATCTCTAAGTTCATCTGTGCCCCTAGGATTGAAACCATACACCACATTGAATGGGATTTTCCCAATGCTCTTGTTCATTGAATTATTATAGGAAAACTCTACCTATGACAACAACAAGTCCCACTATTTTTGTTTGTCTCCAATCAAACATCGAAGGAGATTACCTAAACTCTTGTTCATGACTTCGGTCTGTCCATTTGTTTGTGGATGGTAGGCTGAACTGAAGCCCAAATGTGTGCCTAATTTCTTCCACAATGTTCACCAAAAATGACCAATAAACTTTGTATCCCGATCAGATATGATACCCTTAGGCAAACCATGCAATTGAACAATTTCTTTGAAAAACAAATTTGCTATATGGGAAGCATTGCTAGTTTTTTGACATGGAATAAAAATGAGCCATTTTTGAAAATCTTTCAACAACCACAAAAACTGAATCATTACCTCATTGAGTTCGAGGAAGCCCCAGGACAAAATCCATGCTAATGTGTTCCCACGGTCTCTCTAGAATCGATAATGGTTGATACAGTCTAGTATTTTGTTTCATACCCTTCGCATGCTAACAAATTTTGCATCCTTGCACCATTTTCTTGACATCCACACTCATTCTTGGCCAATAATAACTCTCGTTCAACCAAGTTGTCCTCCTAATCCACCACTATGCTTCTCTCTAATGAGATTCTCCCTCATGGAACCTCTTGGTATGCACAACTTCTTTTCTTTGAACAAGTTTTCTTGAATAAAATACTCCAATCATGGAGTCTGATCCAATTTAGTTGGATTCTTGCATGCTAACCATGCCTCTCTAAAATCTGGGTCATGCTCATACAACTCACTCAATGAATCAAAACCAACAACATTCATCTCGTTCATCAACAAAGTTCTCCTACTTAGTGCATCAACAACTCTATTGGATTTACCACTTCTATGTTTTAACACAAAAGAATACCTTTGCAAGAATTCAACCCACTTCAGATGCCTCTGATTTAACTTACCTTGGTTGTTTATGAATTGCAGGGCATAATGATCTGTATACAATGCAAATTCCTTTGGTAAAAAATAATGCCTCTACTTCTTGAGTGCTTGCACAATCGCATAGAATTCCTAATCATACACTGAATATTTCCTTTTGACTTCATTCAACTTCTCACTGAAGTACGCTATCGGTCTTCCTTCTTGACTAAGAACTCCTCCAATTGATGTTTCGCTTGCATCACAATCCACTTGAAAAACCTTTCCAAAGTCTAGTAATTCCAACACCAGTTGTTTTGTCACCTTTCTTTTCAATAGTTGAAAACTCTTCTTTGTTGCAGTTGTCCATTGGAACTCTTTTCTTGTTCCCTTCATTATCCCCATGATGGGAGCACATGTCCCACTGAAATTTCTTATGAACTTCCTATAAAATCTTGCCAACCCATGAAAACTATGGGCTTCAAAAGTACTCCTTGGTGATGACCACTCAACAATAGCCTTTACCTTTTCAGGATCCATTTTTAATCCTTCCTCAGAAACTATAAATCCCAAGTACACTAACTCCTTCTTCATGAAAGTACACTTTTCCAGGTTCACCATTAAATTTTCTTCTTTCAATCTTTACAAAACAGTTCCAATATGCTCTAAATGTTCTTCTTTTGCTTTATTGAAAATTAAAATATCATCAAGATAAACTATTAAAAACCTACCAAGATAGGGCTTCAACACTTGATTCATCAATCTCATGAATGTACTAGGTGCATTTTTCAATCCAAATGACATGACCAACCACTCATACAATCCATCCTTCATCTTAAATGCTATCTTCCACTCATCCCCTTCACAAATTCTAATTTGATGATAACCACTCTTTAAGTAAATATTTGTGAAATACCTTGCTCTACTCAGACAGTCCATTAAATCATCCATTCTAGGCAATGGGAATCTATATTTAATAATGATCTTATTAATGGCATGAGATTCTGTACACATTCTCCATTCACCTCCCTTCTTAGGTGCTAATACAACAAGTACAACACATGGACTGAGACTCTCCCTAATCAAACCCTTGTCCAACAACTCCTAGACTTGTCTATTTATTTCTTCATTCTCTTGCGATGTCATCCTATAAGGTGCCTTGTTTGGAAAACTTGCACCTAGAATAAAATCCATGCAATGATTGATTTCCCTCACTGGTGGTAATCCATCTGGTAACTCCTTCATCATTATGTCGGCATCCTCATCCACCAATTCTTGAATTTCGATCGACAACTTTTCTTCCTTTTTTGTTGTCAAGTTCTGAGGTGGTTGTGCTACCACTACATAACAAACATCATCCTTCTTTAGATCCTTCAAGAACTACTTTCCTACGACAAAATAAACCTTGGAAGTACCGTTTGTGTCTTCATCCTTATCCTTCATGGGATTCAAAGTAAATTCCTGATCATCCTTCTTAATGGTATATGTATTATTCTGACCATCATGAACAGCTTGGTGGTCAAACTACCATGGTCTTCCCAAAAAAATATGACATGCATCCATTGGCAACACTCGTTTTCACCAGGTCCACACTATCTCTAAGTTCATCTGTGCCCCTAGGATTGAAACCATACACCACATTGAATGGGATTTTCCCAATGCTCTTGTTCATTGAATTATTATAGGAAAACTCTACCTATGACAACAACAAGTCCCACTATTTTTGTTTGTCTCCAATCAAACATCGAAGGAGATTACCTAAACTCTTGTTCATGACTTCGGTCTGTCCATTTGTTTGTGGATGGTAGGCTGAACTGAAGCCCAAATGTGTGCCTAATTTCTTCCACAATGTTCACCAAAAATGACCAATAAACTTTGTATCCCGATCAGATATGATACCCTTAGGCAAACCATGCAATTGAACAATTTCTTTGAAAAACAAATTTGCTATATGGGAAGCATTGCTAGTTTTTTGACATGGAATAAAAATGAGCCATTTTTGAAAATCTTTCAACAACCACAAAAACTGAATCATTACCTCATTGAGTTCGAGGAAGCCCCAGGACAAAATCCATGCTAATGTGTTCCCACGGTCTCTCTAGAATCGATAATGGTTGATACAGTCTAGTATTTTGTTTCATACCCTTCGCATGCTAACAAATTTTGCATCCTTGCACCATTTTCTTGACATCCACACTCATTCTTGGCCAATAATAACTCTCGTTCAACCAAGTTGTCCTCCTAATCCACCACTATGCTTCTCTCTAATGAGATTCTCCCTCATGGAACCTCTTGGTATGCACAACTTCTTTTCTTTGAACAAGTTTTCTTGAATAAAATACTCCAATCATGGAGTCTGATCCAATTTAGTTGGATTCTTGCATGCTAACCATGCCTCTCTAAAATCTGGGTCATGCTCATACAACTCACTCAATGAATCAAAACCAACAACATTCATCTCGTTCATCAACAAAGTTCTCCTACTTAGTGCATCAACAACTCTATTGGATTTACCACTTCTATGTTTTAACACAAAAGAATACCTTTGCAAGAATTCAACCCACTTCAGATGCCTCTGATTTAACTTACCTTGGTTGTTTATGAATTGCAGGGCATAATGATCTGTATACAATGCAAATTCCTTTGGTAAAAAATAATGCCTCTACTTCTTGAGTGCTTGCACAATCGCATAGAATTCCTAATCATACACTGAATATTTCCTTTTGACTTCATTCAACTTCTCACTGAAGTACGCTATCGGTCTTCCTTCTTGACTAAGAACTCCTCCAATTGATGTTTCGCTTGCATCACAATCCACTTGAAAAACCTTTCCAAAGTCTAGTAATTCCAACACCAGTTGTTTTGTCACCTTTCTTTTCAATAGTTGAAAACTCTTCTTTGTTGCAGTTGTCCATTGGAACTCTTTTCTTGTTCCCTTCATTATCCCCATGATGGGAGCACATGTCCCACTGAAATTTCTTATGAACTTCCTATAAAATCTTGCCAACCCATGAAAACTATGGGCTTCAAAAGTACTCCTTGGTGATGACCACTCAACAATAGCCTTTACCTTTTCAGGATCCATTTTTAATCCTTCCTCAGAAACTATAAATCCCAAGTACACTAACTCCTTCTTCATGAAAGTACACTTTTCCAGGTTCACCATTAAATTTTCTTCTTTCAATCTTTACAAAACAGTTCCAATATGCTCTAAATGTTCTTCTTTTGCTTTATTGAAAATTAAAATATCATCAAGATAAACTATTAAAAACCTACCAAGATAGGGCTTCAACACTTGATTCATCAATCTCATGAATGTACTAGGTGCATTTTTCAATCCAAATGACATGACCAACCACTCATACAATCCATCCTTCATCTTAAATGCTATCTTCCACTCATCCCCTTCACAAATTCTAATTTGATGATAACCACTCTTTAAGTAAATATTTGTGAAATACCTTGCTCTACTCAGACAGTCCATTAAATCATCCATTCTAGGCAATGGGAATCTATATTTAATAATGATCTTATTAATGGCATGAGATTCTGTACACATTCTCCATTCACCTCCCTTCTTAGGTGCTAATACAACAAGTACAACACATGGACTGAGACTCTCCCTAATCAAACCCTTGTCCAACAACTCCTAGACTTGTCTATTTATTTCTTCATTCTCTTGCGATGTCATCCTATAAGGTGCCTTGTTTGGAAAACTTGCACCTAGAATAAAATCCATGCAATGATTGATTTCCCTCACTGGTGGTAATCCATCTGGTAACTCCTTCATCATTATGTCGGCATCCTCATCCACCAATTCTTGAATTTCGATCGACAACTTTTCTTCCTTTTTTGTTGTCAAGTTCTGAGGTGGTTGTGCTACCACTACATAACAAACATCATCCTTCTTTAGATCCTTCAAGAACTACTTTCCTACGACAAAATAAACCTTGGAAGTACCGTTTGTGTCTTCATCCTTATCCTTCATGGGATTCAAAGTAAATTCCTGATCATCCTTCTTAATGGTATATGTATTATTCTGACCATCATGAACAGCTTGGTGGTCAAACTACCATGGTCTTCCCAAAAAAATATGACATGCATCCATTGGCATTACATCACAAAGTATTTCATCCTTGTATTTACCAATTTGAAAATTAACCAAGCATTTTTCTCTTACTAGTAGTTGATGCTCCTTCTACAACCACAAAACCTTGTATGGATTGGGATGCTTCATTCTTTCCAAGTTCAACTTCCTCACCATTTTGTTAAACACAATATTGTTCATGTTGCCACTATCTACAATTACTTTACAACACTTACCACCTAACTTGCATTTGGTTCTGAATAAATTCTTCTACCTTCTCAAGACTTAACAAAATCTTCCTTATCATCAAGGATTCTCCTTCTTTTGGATCTTCACCATGATTTGAAGTTTCCACCATTTCATCTTTAGCTTGTGTCACATGCACTCTGGCCTCTTTTCCTTTGCCTCCACCTTGAACTTGTGGGAATTCAAAAGACTTATGCCTAATCTCTCCACATTTGTAGCATGTAACGGTGAATCCTCTACCTCTTCCTCTTCCAAAATTACCTCTTCCTCGAGATGATTCTCCTTTTGCTTGGAAATATCCTTTGTCTCCTGTGTCTTGAGAGGTACCCTCTCCATCATGTTTGGAAAAATATCATCTTCCACCACTGCTTTTCCCTCGGCCACGGGCATTTCTGCCTCTACCTTTGTTATTGCTTTGTTGCTTTCTGTTCAATTTCTCCTCAGCTTTCAAGGCACATTGATAAGCCCCTTCCACGTTCTGCAACTTGAGAAAACTTATTTCGTCTTCAATGGACATTCACAGACCATTTAGATATCTTGCAACTTGCTCAACCTCATCTCCAATATGGTCTGCTCGAATACTCAATCAATAGAACTCTTCAGTGTACTCCTTGATACTAGACTCTCTCTGCTTCAAATTCTATAATTTCCCAAATAGAATTATCTAATAGTCTGTGGGCATGAACTTTGCTTTTAGTTTGTTCACCATGCGGTCCCATGATCTTATCTTCTCCTTACCTCTTCTTTGTCTATTGGTCTGCAAATGATCCCACCACATGGATGCATGCCCCTTAAACTCTATGCAGGCATATTTCACCTTCTTGTCATCTTCAATACTTTCAAATTTGAAGTACTTCTCCATCTCAATAATCCAATCCATCATAATTCAAGTCCCCTTTGTACTCAGGAGGGTCAAAATAAGGTCTGTTATTTATTTTGGTTCGGCCTCAAATGAACCTCTCTTCTCCTTGATCAAGTTCTGGTTCTTCTCCTTCAACTTCAACCTATTCTTCTTCTTCTTCGTCACTCACATCATTGACATGATGACCTCTTCATTGTGCATTTTTGAAAACCTCTAATATGGTTGCAATCCCTCTCAACATATCTATCAAGACAGGGTCTATTTCTCTTCACACCCCTCATCCTTTGCCTCGTCCTCTTTGTGACATCTTATGCAAGTCCTCTACAACTGCATGTTTCCTTCTCTCTCACTCACCCAAAAAAATTCTCTATAGGACTTCGTAATTGCTTGACACCTTCCCTAGAGCAAACATTTCTTTGATAACACTTGATGCAGTTGAGACTAGAGGACCTTATCAGGCCATCACAATCTCACAACCAACACATATTATAACACACAGAGAAATATCAACCGAATGCACAAGAGAACAATATTTTCTCTTTATTCAATAATGGGGATACATGCAGGAAATTCTCAATTACAGAGCAATTCTTTGTTCCACAAAACACTACTTCCTACTCTTTGTGCTCCACCCTCCTTACCAACCTGCCTCTTCTTTATCTCTCGCTATCTCTTTATATTGTATTCCTCCTCCATGTCGGCCTTGTTGTTCTTCATTCCTCTTTTTCGTGGACCATCATGTTGTCCAATGGTCACTGAGATTTTCTTGACAGTTACATGGTTGTCTGGAATGTCAATTTTGATTCATTCCCCAGTAAGTCATTTTCCAATCATTTGTTGCATGCCTATAAATTTGTTTGACCTAGTCGATTAGCAACAGTGATGCAAATCGATGAATGCTATCATGCCATGTGTTGCCACTGGGTTCATCCATTCTGTCAACTCACCACTCAGACAACCCTCTGTTGTTGCCTCTGTATCGTTCTTCGAGCATCGTCAATCTTCAACATTCAATCACTGGCGTTCCTCGCTAACCCCACAAGTCTTGATTGGGTCCCACAGAAAACTCAGAGGGGTGTGTGGGCTGTCACCACGTATATACTTCTAACGTAATCTTCCACTAACTCCGCATGCCACCTTCGTAGGTCCCGCCAAGCATCAATGGTCATAATTCATTATGCTAGCTTCCATGGGATTTAGCCAAAATACATCAAAAGCTCAACAGAATTGACAGAAACCATCGGATCTTCTTAATCACAACCGTTGATCGTATACTTCACTCTTCTTTGTTGAACGAGGAGTTAGACATGTTCTCAAAAACACTACTAGTCTTTAAAGCACGATCTTCATAAGTTCACTAAATTAGGCAAAGCACCACCAACTCCACAAAAAGCCTTGAGGTGGTAGGGTGGGGAGTTAGTGAAACATAGCAAAACATCGCCCGAGTTAGAGAAACTTAGAAAAGCGCCGCCCAAGAGATGACTTAGCCGAATTCTTACATCACTAGTCTTATTTGATCAAACAACATAGGAAACAATTCAGGATTATTCTTGGCCCTGGATGCTCCTGCATCATCTACTTTCTCTAAATTTTTATCTTCAAACTCTTCTTTGATAGAACAATTTTTTAGTTATACAAATTTGTGTTTTCCAATGTAAGAAACCCATCTAGTAGACCATTAGATTGGATATCAACACTAATCATTTTCAATTCATTTTAAACTTAGTATTGTCAACAAAATGTTTCCAAATACTTCAATATTTCTTTTTTTTATTTTCTCTTTCAAAGATTTAAATTTCTAAGAAAAGATGATCATTTTTTAACCCTTAAAACCTATTCCTTCATGCCCCCACAAAACCATTGAGTCATGGAAAGAAGGTTGAATAAGCTACATAGATTCAAATTTGAAGGGACATTAGAGTTGAGAAGAGTCCAACAAAATATGTAAAGAAATGTAAAAGTGATCAAAGATAAATGCATTCACAACAACAAATGTCATTGATGATTAATTAAGCATCCATTCAGGAGATACTAGAAACCTATCGCATCATACCATTATATTGCGTAAGCTTTTTTGATGATTTTTTCATGTGAAATCCCCTAATTTAATAACAATATCAAAGAGATTAAAATCAATTGTGGAAAACTTATTCTAGCTCAAATTTTGGGGGCCTATTGATGCTACATCTCTTATCTAAATGACCTATAATAACATTAAAATCACTACTAAAAATACATCTTCCCATCGTAAGACAAAAGAAGTTGTGATAGCTTATCCAAGGAGTATTTTTTCAAATTAAGCTTTTGGAACTATAATATTGACACAATATTTTATAGTATATTGTTGAAAAGATTTAAACTCATACTGCAACCAACTAGTTGAAGATTCAAGAACAAAGATGTCCATTTTCCAAGGATTCCATGAAATAGCTAGGCCTTTTGAAGCCTCAACGACATCCACATTTGTGTGTTACTAGGATTAAATGAGATATTGCACAATACTCAAAGCTTGGTCCACTTTTTCACCTATCTCAATCAAACCTATAAAATGGTCATTATAGACTAATTTTGAATACTATTTATTTTATGTTAATCTTACTATTTGTTTGAACTATTTACTATATTTAGTTCATCGTTGATACGTTAAGCCTTCCACACTTCATTTCTTCATGCAACTTTAATAATTTCAATTCATCCAATGCACATGAATTTTATTTGGAGGAAGAGGATTTGACACCTTATTATTTTCAACCATTGTCTCCATATTTATAAACAAAAGTATGCAAGTATGATGTAATTAACTATTGGCTAAGAAATACAATTTCTTATTTTAATTGTACCATCTCACAATAAAATTGTACACATAAAATCACTTCATAGTGCAAATTCATTTAAATTTTGTGATATTTTGCTTGCAAAAACTGAAATTTGTAAATTTACATTGAAATACTATTATTTTTTAAATTAAAAAAAAATCAAAATGAGTTTAAGAAAATAATTTACTAATGTGTCAATTTTTATCTTATTATATGTAATATTGCAATATAATTTTAATCAATTAAAAGGTTGCAAAGTTCAATTATGTGACTAATTTAGAAACTATTTAATCTTCCTCTTCTACTTTAATTGCTTGCAACTAAATTAATGGATTTTATGATCTCTTAATTTGAAGCAAGGCCAAATTTAATCTAGTCAATAAAAAATCATTAAATACTTATTTGTGAATTTTTTTATTTGAAAATCATAATTTGAAAGAAAATCATAATAAGAAAAAAATATTATATTTACATACATCTTTTATAATTTCTTTAATTATATTTATATTTAATGTAATATTCATTGATATATTTAAATTTTGAATGGTCTATAAAGAAACCATGAATTTAACGAAATTTGTATCTTTTAAATTTTTAGGTATAAAATAATAAAAATAATGATTCGTACATCCACACATTATAGAATAACAAATAATAATAATAATAAAAATTCAGACTTCTTAATTTGAAATGCATTTAGAGAGAAAGAAAGTCAGAAATTATCGTTGCAGCTGCGATACAAGAACATCCCGTACTGCCGTGAGAACGACAAAATTGATTCAATAGTTCACTGCGCTCCCACGGAAGAACGCTATGTATACAAATGCATTTTGTCCAAAGCGAGCCATATATCCCACATTTGAAGCACTTTTATAACAAAGAGCATTTATTAATATACTCTTGAGTTCTATGTTTATTTATTCACACAAATTGATGGTTATCACCTAGTCATCATTTCTAGGAAAAAATTAACTGCAACAAAAAAGTTGGAATAATTCACTAGGGTCTTGATGAAGATGGTATCAATTTTGACCTTAGATTGTTGTTCTAGAATATTGTAAGGCATGAACCATTTAACTGATTTTTATTATATTTCATAAAGAAGAAGCTTAATGTTAGGAATAATAATTATAGTGATATGCCCACATTTGATATGTTGTAATCGAATGAGTTATGCAATACAAAAGAACTTGATTAAGATGATATGGTAATAAGACAAGTTCATAAGGGAGAATAAGAGTTATTTCAAAATTCCTTCCATATTCTAAGTACATTCCTTTAGCTCAAGCAATCAAAGAATCAATCTTTGGGGTCCCAACATGATTCATACATGTAATATCAAGGATTTTTAAAAGTTGGCACCTGAAAGCATAATTTGGTATAATATATTAAGTCTTTTTACTCAAGATAGAAGGATTGAGGAAGGGGGATTGGGGATTCCCATCCCAACATACCAAAAGAGAAAGAACATTCGAAAATACCAAACTCATAAATATGAAAAGGTACTGTAGTATAAAATATCAAAGTTCATGAATTAGGAGTACTCCATAACTCATGCTCAAAGAAAATAAATATAGGCATATTTGCATCTCCAATTATATATATATATAAATGAAAATTTTACGAATTAAAGAGTAGAGATACAATAATATGTCACAAGAAACTCAAATAAAGATATGTGCAAACTTGTGAACATGAAAAACATAATGCAATATAAAATGTTAGAGATAGAGAATTAAGGATGCCACAAAACTCAAACCCAAAGGCATTTGGACAAAGGGATGACCAAAATAATGACTCCAAAAAGGAATGAAAATTATAAGTATGAGATTCATGGATCGAGAGTCATCTTAACATTTATCCAAAGCAGTAAAATAAAAGTATATCCGCACATTTGATTATATATATATATATATATATATATATATATATATATATATATATATATATATATATATATATATATATATATATATATATATATGGGGTAAAACATCAAAGTTCAAGGAATGAGGATACCATAGAAATCTTACCTTTAAGGAGTTTAAATAAGGATATTATTGACATCAAAAACACAAAACATAATACTATGCAAAATTTGAGGGTTTAAGAGTTATGAATACTTTACAACTCATCCCAAAGGGAACCTAACAAAAGTAAAAATGAAACCATGAGACAAAGAGAAAATGATTAAGGAATTAAGGTCAAGGATTAAGAAAATTCATAACCCATACTAAAAGTATCATGCTAAAGGTATTCACACATTGTTGATTTCAAAATAAATATATTGAAAAATGATTAGGAATTCAGGATTAAGGATACTGAAGAGTTCATGCCTTGAAAGGCATTCAAATAAAGGGGTGATAAAACTGACTTAAAGGGATCTAAAAATTCTAAGTATGGGAATCGTATTAAGGGTCCCAAATAAATTATCCCTAAAGAAATGTGAAAAAACAAACTCTACAATCATGACACCAAAAATGAGTGTTTGTGGGAGCATGATGTCACCAAGTAGAAAACATCATTAAACTTTTAACAAGACCCAAAATTGGATTTGATAGAGGAAAATGAAAAAGGATATTTAGGGCATGTGAAAAACACAAAAGAAAGTAAAAATAATGAAAATAAAATCAAATGACCAAAATATTAAAAATCCACCAATTAGTGAAACCAAATACCCTAACCACGAACCAAAATGTATAAAGAGTGAGAAAATAAAGAAAACATACAAAAATGTCATTAACTAACTAGAGTATAAAACAGGGAAAACTTTAGTGGCGAATCTTCGCCAATTGGCGAATTTTAGGAATCGGCCAAGTCGAAATTGGCAAATTTCTTCCACCCAACAGGGTGTCCAAATCACCTGGACTTTACGAACTATAGGTCTAATGCATGTCCATTCGCCAATGATTTTTTTTATGAGGCATATTTAAGCAACAAATTTGCCATTGTCAAACTACGCGTTTCAATTGGACCGACTAATATTTTCACCTAGAATCACAGAAGCATTTAATAGAACACCTACATATTCACCAATACTATTAAAACAACATTGTATCATGACCCATTTCGCCAATTAAAATTTACAAATAGTTGCTTATGAAGACCCATTTCGCCAATTAAAATTTATAAATAGTTGCTTATGAGGACCTATTTTGCCAATAACATTAAAAAATAATTACATTTGAGGACACTTTTCGCCTTGAAAATTACGTATTATTGTATAACCACGCAAGATTCGCCAAATTTTTAATATACCATTTAAAAATCCCGTGAAATTCGCCAAATGGAATCATGGATTGATATAAATACAATCAAAAGTGTCATTTATTCTTACACATTTTGTTTGGTTCTGAGGTTCGACTTCTCGATTCGGAAGTCAGCGAAAGCTGAAAACGTAGACTTAAAGGTGAGTGATCATTTCTTCATAGTGTTATTAGTTATAATAATAAGTTTTCTTTATCTCAAATCCATTCTTGCTTTAGTCTTAAAGATGATATTGAGTAGGGAATGTGATCTATATTATTATTCTCTATCCTTAAACAAGAAGACATTTTTCCAGTTTTTATTATTCTCAATAGAGATCAATATGTCGAGCGACTCGAGCAACACGAGTAAGGCTCCTGCTGCTCCTCAGACTCCTACCACTCCTTATGGTGATGAAGAGACTCATGTCACTCCTCAGGGAGGTGAAGAGACTCCTTTCTCTCCTCGGGATGGTGAAGAGTCTGGGAGGCCATCAAAATGCCAAAAACTTAGATGTACCATACAATCTTCCTTTGGAATTTCCAAAGCTTATGATCCATCAAGTCAAGATGGAGCTACATCATCTACTCTTCCACCAAATATTGGTAGCATTCACAATACCTCACTGCCACCGGAAGGTCAAGTTGAGATTGTCATTGATTTAAATCAAAATGTATCAAATCAGGATGGCAATACCGCAGAAGATGTTCCATGGGATACCCTGGCCTAGTTAGCCAGAATGAGATAATTGACTTAGATGAGGATGATGATGTTGGTAGCAATAAAAGAAGAAGCAAATAAAAAATGGGGTGCAAGTGGGAAATGATGAGGATTTTTCAACTTGCTTGGTTGTCAAAGTACCTATTCATGGTACCAGTGGGGATGGACAATGCAAACGATATTGAAAAGGCAACATTGGCCAAATGTATGATTTGTAGTTGGAAATGTGGAAGAGCCAAGACGTTGCAACTAAAGATTGACACTATAGAAAAGCATATCGGTAAAGTTTATGAAAAAAAATCATAGATGGAAAGGAACAATAATCATACAATGGAAATAAAAGGAAGAATGTCTTTATGTTAGGCATGCCACAAATTATGAAGAGCATGAAAAAATAATGTTGAACATTGATGCATGTAAAGGTACACTTGAGGCTCAATTTGGAAAAGCAATGGAAGCAACAAATATGTCAAAAACTGTTCAAATGAGTGTTGTTTTCATATTTTGTCCAGAGGGCGTCCTATGACAAACTACCCAGAATATTCTGGTTTATTATCTTTTTTGAATGTTCCTCACTATCCCTTGTCACATTGGTCAGTAAATGTAGGATGGGAATGAGAAAACTGTCTTGCTGCAGTTGAAAAGGAAGATTTAAAGGAGAAAGTAAAAGAGTCAAATTTCATTGCATTATCTTTAGATGAAGTTACTATGATAGACAATACTTCTTGGGTCTGTATGCATTTGTATACTGTAGAACGACATGTTTGCCAAGCTCATCTTCTCTATGTTCATAAAATGAAGGACATTTCAACATCGCAAAATATATTTGAACTAGTCAAGAAATCTTTGAATGAAATTGCAGGTATGGATGAGTTGACAAATGCCAAAAAGTTGGTGTGTGTAAGAGTTGATGGAGCTGCAGTGATGCAAGGTCAAAGGACCGGTGTTTGCACAAAGTTACAAACTACTTGTGCACCATACATGCTTGGCATTCACTGCATGGCCCACATAATTGAATTTAGCATTCAAAATTGTAAGCAAGTTTCCTATAGTATCAAAAGTTGAAAATCTAATCTGCAAGATCCACGCATACTTCTGTCGAAGTCCCAAAATTTTTGCTTAGGGAATAACACCAGGAAACAAGCTTCTCAAGGATGTTGATACCAGATGGATCTCCCTACATGGACCAGTGCAACAAGTTCTTTCATAATATCAATCCTTGATTGGAGTGATGTACGGGCATTGCAACATAGTAGACAAAGCTCCTAACCTCTTACATAGGTTAAGCGATATAGAGACACTCTTGCCTTTAGCTAGTCTTCTCCCCATGCTAGATGAGATGAACAATCTTGTGAAGAAATCCCAAGATAGAACTATGTATATTAATGAATATGCCAATCTACCTAAACATACATGCTTGGCCCTCAATCATCTATATCTAGATCTAACACAAGATGGCTTGAATTATTTCATGTGGCAGAAAATTACTGATTTGAATAATCTTGATAATTATTTACAGTTTAATGCAAGTAGACACTTATGTATCTGTGTACATGGATATGAGATACCAATGTACCCTTGTAAGACAACCAAGTGCTCTAGCAGAGAAGTAGCTGTTAAGGAGGAAGATTTTAAAGGCATTGTTAAATTTGTTGGTTATAATTTGAAGAAAATTGCAAAATATCTTTCCTCAGAGATATGTGAAAGATTCCCTCGACATGAAATACTTGAAGCCATGGGTATTGTGTATCCTCAATTTTGGGCAAACCGAGAGAACCCAAAATATTTTCATGATTAAGTAAAAATCTTGATCAAACAATTTTCAAAAAGTGTAACATACGATGAGCAAAAAATAGAAGAAATTTTAAATGAAGCTAAGCTTAGAAAACAATCTGGGAGATTTGCAACAGCTATGAGGGACCAGTATAAATCCATGGGTAAGGAGGTCTTTGAACCGGGATCAATAAAAAAGGTTTGGACAAACTTAGGTAAGAGTGAAATATCACATCTTATCTCTTTTAACTTTGCATCGTTAAAAGTCTCTTACAATTTGAAAACTTTCATTCATCATCTGCGCACAACCTCTTCAAACTTTAATCTACATTCATTCTTTTAAAATCTTTTCTATGCATTCAATACTTTATTTTGCATTCAAACACAACCCCTCCTTTTTCCATTTTGAAATCTTTTGTTTCTTTTATCTCAGCATTCAAAATTGAAACACTTCCCTTTCAACCAATGGCACGACCCCTGGCATAAACATCATCTTAAATCTCATTAAATTCCTAAGTTTTGTAGCCTCTTTCTATGTTGTTCATGGTGCCTCCTCTCCATTAATTTCTCAATTCTTAGCCATTCAAGAATCTGCACTTTTTATGACTTTATTTCCCGTGCCTATTTGCTCTCTCATTTTTTTCTTGTGTGGGATTTTGTTATTTGTCTCTGAAAACTTCCAGCTTCTCCTCTAGCAGTGACTCTTAGTATTTTGTTCCTTTTGTGACATTGTGCACCATTAACTATTTATGTATACATGTAAATACAATGTAGTTGAAGCTTTGAGCCACTTGCATGGAGTGGTTATTGTAAACATCAATGTACTTTAATTAATTAAAAAATAACTTTATTTTGTGCAACTTGTCTTGTGTTGAAAACATATATGCACCAATATATGTTTAAACTTATTTTTTTTTTGTTTGGTTAGCTACACATTTAGTAGTGAATATATACTAGTGTAATTTGCAATTTTTTATTGGCATAATTAAAACATTGTAATGACTAAAATGTAAACGGTTATTGTGGGGTCAGGTGAACAAGGAGTAGACAACAATTGAATCATGGGCGACAATTGACACATTTCCCCTATTTATTTTATGTTACTTTTCCACTATTTTCTTTTTCTTTTCATTTTTATATGTATTTTTAAAAATCCTCTTCTTCAAATTAAATCCACTCCTTTCCTTAAAGCTACTTACGTATTATTACGAAGTATATATAAAAATAAATGCAACAAAAACCCTTGCTCATAAACGACTCAGGTATATTCAGTGTAGGCTTCTGCTGATAATACCTGGCATTTTACTTGTCGTTGGTTATCTTGGCCTTCACCCGCATCTTTTGCCGTGTTTATTTGGCCGTTGGGTATTGGTGCAAAAAAACCCTTAAACGAATTATTGGCAGTTCGCATTCGGGCGATAGCACAGCTTGCTCGGGTGGCATCTTCGGGTCATTCTTTCGCTGTACATTTCTATCATCCTAAAAAGTCTTTGCATTTGTTTTTTTTTTATAAGTTTTCCAGTAGGGTTTATAAGAGGCAAGAAAACCCTAAAAAACACTTAATTGATTAGATTAGGTAATTTTTTTATTGCTGCTGAGATTTTCTATGTATCGCTCAATTTTGTTTTGATTCAGGCTTTAGCAGTTTGTTTCTGTGTAGTTTTTGCTATTAAAGTTAGATATGATTTATTAAGAGTAAACCTTGTACACTGCAAACTCATGTCTGTGTATATAGGGTTTTTATTTGGTACTTTGGTTGTGCAAATTGCTTTATATTTTATGCCGTCTCGGATGTTCTTGCCCTGTAATCTATCCAGTTGTGTAAGTTTGAATACCGTACCCATTTCCTTGATGTGCCTGTAGAGTAATTATTATCTGTGAGCATTAAACTTTATACTGAATGCAGATGTTTATGTGATAATATTGTGCTCAATTCTTTGATGTTCTGGATGGCATTTATCATTTTGTCCTATAATTTATCCTAATGTTTATATATTGCTTTTTCCGTGTGGTTTTGTCAGAGCATATTATCTTGGCAAATCTTGGATAGGGTTACATGTCTCTTATGTACTTATGAATTTACTCAGCAAACTTACCTTATGTAGAATTGTTAATGCTCCTAATTACCCTTACACCAAAGCCTCTTAGACAAAGGGTTTATCAGGATTTTTTCTGCATAATTGTTTATATTTAGTTTGTACATGCTACCTTGAATTCTTGGTTAAGCGAGATATAATTTACATTTTTCCTTCCAATCCGTTCAAGTAGCCAACGGATTTTGTCAACTATTTCTTGTATAAGGCGGAAATAGTCAATGGTATTCTACGCAGTGTGATTTCCTGTATACAAAATCCCCATTCAGTTGATTGGCATTGATGATGAAATTTTGAAGGGTGTTCTGTTCGCTACATGTGAAATTGTTTTCTTTTTTAAGCTACCATTTTGTTTTTTGAGAGTGTATTGTTGGGTTTGAAATTTTTTGCGTCCCTTTTATTTAACTCACTGCATCAATTATGAATGCTTAACTGATCTTGTTTTGTTAGATGCCAATGGATAAGAGTGGGTGAATTTTTGTTTAATTTGCATATCTACTCCGTCAAAAATTACTTGAGACTTGCACTCAGCCTTGTTTGAGGTTGCTTTCTTGTTTGCTGTTTTCAGCAACATTAATGCAGGGGGCTCAGAAGATTTGCCTCACCTCTAGTTCATAGACTATTGGACATAGTTAATTGTGTTTATGTTTGGCAGCAGCTTGCTCTTTTCTTCTCTTTGCACTGCCTGTCTTATTTAATTTACTCTAATTTTGATGGCAGCCTGTGGTTTTCAATGAAGTTATACTTTAAAGTTATGTTTGAGTATATGATATGTAGAAACCAAGGACCTTGACAATTTCCTATTTTTTTGACATCACTTACACTTTATCTTTTCAGCAGGTACTAATTTCGTGACATTTAATTGGCATAGTGACAATGAGCAGCCGAGCTAGTCGAACTTTATATGTTGGCAATCTACCTGGTGATATCAGGGAAAGGGAAGTTGAAGACCTCTTTTACAAGGTCCTTAGCTTGAACTCATGTGCTTATATAAGTTTTTGCTTAAACTGCTTTATGATTTGAATCCATGCTTTTCACTTGTATTAGTGTAGATTTATTATAATGAGCATGTATTCCTCATGAAATTTGCAATTATATACTTGAAATGTCATGTCCATTAATATATTATGCTTTCATTCAGGTCCCAGTGCAATGATGCAAATTTATGCTTATTTTGTTTCTATTGCATGACTCACTTTGAACTTCCAATGGCTATGTGATTTAATTTTATCAGCATGCTTTTAGTTTGGAATAATTCAATGAATATTCTGACATGTTTACTAGAATCTATCCATATTTCTGTTGAATTGGCAATGTTGCAAGATTTTCTATTCTTTGCTTAACTTGCTCTGAACAGTCTGTTTTTATTTTTTTGGTATGCAACTTTTTGGGTCCTGATAGATTGACCATTTTTGCAGTATGGTCCTATTGTTGATATTGATCTGAAGATTCCTCCCAGACCTCCAGGCTATTGTTTTATTGAGGTGTGGTACATGGCTGTAAAATGCAATTCTTATGGTTTTAGATTTTATGCAGTATACTCTCATTTACTTTAGTTTGTATTTTTCACTGGGGCAATAATCATTGTTATCTTCAACATTTAACTCCAATATTCAGTTTGAGGATGCCCGTGATGCGGAAGATGCAATTCGTGGTCGTGATGGGTATAACTTTGATGGAAATCGTTTGAGGGTAAGTTCCTGTTGACTTAGGTATGACCTTTTTTCTCTCCAGATTGCAACAGGTATATAACTTTGCCTGAGAGTAAGCAATATTTCTTTTAGTTTTTTTTTTGTCAAATTCATGACAGTATAAAGGTGGTGCATGGTTATTTAAAATGCGACTGTTAAAAGATTTGAGATTTTAACAGGTGAATATAATGGTGTATGTTTGGTTACAACTGTATATTGACTTCTTATTCCAATGTTTTGAGTATCATTTGAGGCCTCTCTACAAGGAAGTAATAGATCCAAATGACACAATTGTCATATATTATACATTGAACAGGTTGAGCTTGCCCATGGAGGTCGAGGGCAATCTTCATCTGCTGATCGTTACAGTAGTTACAGCAGTGCTGGTGGGCGCAGCGGGGGAGTCTCTAGAAGATCTGAATATCGCGGTCTGTTATTTTTGATATACGAGTTTAAGACATAGGAATTCGGTATTGGGTTTCACGGGGACCCCATTCTGATTCTGTTTTCCATATATTTTGCAGTTCTTGTTACAGGTCTACCCCCATCAGCATCATGGCAGGATTTAAAGGTGCGAATGCTGTGTTTATTTGGTGCTCAGGTGTGTTTGAAGTAGTTTAACAGATTTATATTTTACATGTGTTTAATCTTAATATCTCAGGATCATATGCGACGGGCTGGTGATGTTTGCTTTTCTCAAGTCTTTCGTGATAGCAGTGGTAATTTTCTTGTATCATTTTTAAACAAGTTATTCATCTATATTTTATCTCTGATATTGGTTCAAAATGCACGTAGTTGTTTAAGCTTGTTGACTATTATTTTAGTTTTTGTGTTTAAACTTTAATGTGTTGCCTTGGTAGACTCGTTTGCTTATTTTATATTTTTGATGATGCCTGATAGTCATTGTGCATGTCAAAAGGGTGCTGATGATCTGAATAAAATGGGCTTTGCAATGTCATCTTTGTATTCATTTGGTCCTTTGACTTTGTTTTGTTCAGAAAGGTGCTAGAATGTAAATTGTTACATTTTTGCTGTTTATGGTTATCAATAATAGTTTCAGAATCATGGATGCTTTAGCACATGCATGTCTTTAGAGCTCGAAGATCACATCAACTTTGCATATTTTTTCTGTGCATGAAATATCTTTTTTTTTTAGTTGTAGATCCAAGATCTGTCAGATTTCTCTGGTTCTTAATAGCAAATCGTTCCATATGCTCTCTAGTTGCTAACTACCAGCTGTTTTATATTCTAGTTATCTCTGCTTTCCTAGTGTAGTTAATTTGAGAGAACAAATTTAGGTGTTTTTTTTTTTTTGACAGAACTTTTTGAGATCTAGTTATCAGGAGTATTAGGTCCAAAGAGGTCATAAGGAGTTTTGACATCTAAAGCTGTCATATGCATACACTCGATTTGAAATTCTTAAAGAAGAAATGCTACACTTAGACTAACTGGAAAAATGTAACTAGATTAAGGGGCATTCCATGTATGATGCTAAATGAAAATTTTCTAGATGGTGTAAGGGCTAATGACAAGTGATTCTCAGTATATTACATTTTATTTGGTAAACTGAATTTGCAGGTCGATATTTGGCCCATATATGAGAATAGATGGTAATTCATTCATATGTGACTAGTGAACTAGTTGGTTTTTTCATGTAAGAAGTGGAAGAAAAGATGCAAATATATAATTGAAGCAAGTTGTCCATGTTGTGAAGAAACTCAAGAAACTCAGTATTTTTTGTAAATCATTGCTCTTAGTTCAAATGGTTATTTGCCTATCATTTACATGGCATTTGAATATCCAATTAGTTTTTTTCCTAATAATATTGACCTTTGTGCATGAGCTATGTTCATTTTTTATATAGTCAGATTCATAGTTGGCAGATTTGCCGAGTTTTTGGCAAGTCTCAGAAAACTCATGAGTTTTTTAGCAAAAAGAATTTTTTTGACTTTAACTCACAGAGTCTTTTTGGCGAGTTTTGACAAGTTTTTCACTAAAACTCGTCGAGTTTTTGGTAAGTACTCGCCAAAAACTCGGCGAGTCCGTGAAAAAGACTCGCCGTTCTGAGTATAACAGGGGTTTGCGGCCAAAAAGAGCATTTCATAATGAAAAAAGTTCCCGAGTTTTTTGTCGAGTTTTTGCCGAGTTTTTGCTGACTCGTCAATTTTGGGCTTGGTGAGTTTTTGCCGAGTCTGAGTTTTCCAACTATGGTCAGATTAGATGTTTTTTGTTTCTATTTATCTTTCTTTATAAGTGGAAATGGTAACTGCATGTTTGTTATGGTTGTAATGGCAAAAAGATCACAATATATAATTTCAGAGACAAGGAGTAAGGTGAGAATGCTGTGGTCCAGAAAGAGCAAATTTGTTTCTACTTGTTGCCATTGCATTGAGTCATTGTCTGTATGAACAGTGTGTGAATGCTGCTTTCTATAGGAACAAATTTGAGGTGTCAAAGCTTATAGATAAATGATGGTATATCATCTAATGATAGGAATTCCCACTATCAATGAAATGGAGTCATTGTGCAAAGTACCAGTTGAAAATCTAGGTGTCTACACCAGTACAAGGAACAAACTTCTACATTACAGGATAAAATGAAAATGATTGTAGACAAGCAATTGTAGAATACCTGATAAAACTAGATATTAAGTTGTGTTACCAGTCAGCTCAGCTGCCAGATCTCGGTTCATTTCGTATCGGATGCGGGATCCGATTCAGGTGCGGCTAGAATCTGTATCTTATATTTATATTATAATATTTATAGATTATATTATTATATATTATATATTTATATAACTATATATTATATTATATATTATAAAATATAAAATATTAATATATAATAATATCATATACAATATATATTTTTATATTATATTATTTATTTATTAATATATTCTATTATATATTTATATATTTTTTTTGATACATTCTAGTATTGATCAAAGTATGAGATATACATTGAGATGCACCTCTTTGGCATCGCTTTGAAACCCTACCCATCTCCCAGAAATTCAAAACACCCAGATGAAGAGCTATGGCCATGCAGGGTCGGATATCTTCATTATACGTTCCTTCGTTTTACAAAATATGCCTCATAGGGCTGATATCCATCACTTTCTCTAAATTTTACAAAAAGGGTTGCCTCAACATTTTACAAAAAAGGTTGCCACATAGGGCTCAACATTCTACAGAGACGTCCCAAAAAAATTTCAATACTATACACATATGTAATTAGCTTCAAGCAAAACACGGATACATACGTTGATATTACGGCTCACCTATCTACCAATGTTTGAATGTAGTCAAAGAAGTCGCCTATCCATGCCCAGTTCTGAACCGGTTCAAGACTCAAGAGTTTCTTGAAGAAACTCAGCCCTCTCGCCACCCTTAATTTGTGTTGCATCAATTTTGCTCTAGAAATGTCCAATAAGAAGGGATATCTTCTTACTTCTGCTCCAAGGGTGAAGAGCAAATGGATGTCATTTGGCCGAGGAAATCTGACACCCAGTCAGGCCATTGCAATTATGTCCTCCACTCCCCCCCAAAACTTTGGTCTAATTAAAAGTCTTGCCATTGCGAGAACCATTTCTTTGGGGGTATTCAAATCCAACAGAGCAGCAATGAAACAAAAATGTCTGAATTCACCCTGTATCTTTCATCTGCGGTCATGAATTCTTGCCCTAAAATCAGTTTGACGGCTTCCAGCACCAACTTCCCCTCCATCATAAATATTGACTTCAGCTTGAGCTCTGAAATTATTCCCAAAAATGCCATTTGTCTTTTAGAACATACCAACCTGATTGGCATATCCATACCTGCAAGGCTAGAGGAGGGAGCTTTGCCATCGCGGAATGAGGACATCTTCCAACGATCCACCATAAATAAGCTGCCCGCACATGTTTCATTAACTCTGATTGATGGCATTAATTGTCCCATTGCTTCTTTGTACTCTTTCCATATGTTAGTCTTTGATGAGAATTCTGCTAACTTAAACATTTTAGTATTACTGCTAATTCATACATAGAGAGCTGTACGTTGAGCTCTCCCTGTGTTCTGCCTTTGCTGCATGGTGAACATTAGAGTGCTGCCCCTATGCTTTTTTGGTTAACGCCATCCGCCCCAGAATTGGCAAGTCCATTTGCTTCCCCGTTTGCTTCCTTGTATACATGTCTTATTGTGTAGTTATTAAAATTGCAAAGGACTTCAACCGCCCTATCCAAGAAAGCTTGGAGTTTCCAATTCATGACTTTCTTTGTTCTGAAAGAGTTCACAACTAGAGTGGAATCCCCTTCTATTTCAATATTCTTGATCTTTAACTCTTGACAAAGTTGGAGACCACACATGAGAGCTTGAAATTCAGCCTCATTGTTTGTTCCTTCTGGGAGGGGCTTTGAAAGCTTACCTATTGTTTGACCCCTCCAATTTCTTACATTGCAGCCAACTCTAGAGATGCTTGGATTACCCTTGGGCACCCCATCGAAGTTCGATTTATACCATCTGTGTGTAGGAGGGGTCCAAGATGCACTATCTCTCAATGATTGGGCTTTCTCCCCTCCCATACCAATAATAGATGGTATGTGTAACCCAAACCATGCTAATCTCATTCTAGAATCCTAATTAGAGAAGGAATGCTTTTGAGGATTTTGCCCCACTGCCTTGCTATTCCCCACCACAATAGCAGCTTCTATTTTATTAAGGAAGGAGGGAAGATTCATCTCCTCTTGGAATAATCTCCTATTTCTTTCCTTCCACAGTTTCCAAATTAAGATTGAAGGGCTAATTATTCATAGACTTGAGAATATTGCATTCTTTTGTAGAATGGGCCATGATTTGAATAGGCTGAGTATATCATTAGGTAATGCACGAACCCAACCAAGCTTGGTACACAACCATCTCTAGAATTCCTAAGCGAAGGGACAATCTAGCAATATGTGATTCATACTTTACTCGTTTTTTTGTAAAGGACACATCTAGATGGACCTTGCTATCCCATTTTGGCAAACTTGTCGGTTGTTAGTAACTTGTTTTGCAAAGCTGCCCATGTGAAGATTCCAACTTTTGGAAGACAATGTTTGTGCCAGTAGAAAATTCAAGCCAGGGATGTACCCCCTGGATGGAATGCAAATGCCCCACTCCACATCTCGCAGGTAAGTCAAGATACAAGGTCTTGGGGGCCCCTCAATTGTTGACACGATAGAGAGTAACCCCGCAAGGTTTGAACCTTGGTTGTTGACACTACAAGGAAGAAGCCCCACCATTTCACCAAAGAGTCGCCCCTATTATATATATAATATAATATATTAATAATATTATAACATATTTTATATAATTAATACAATATATATTTATATATTATATTATGATATAATAATATTTTCTATTATATATTTTTATATAATAATATACAATAATGTATTATTATATATTATATTGTTATATAAATATTTATTAAATTAGTAATTTTATTATTATTATTATATTATATATTTACATGTTTTTTGTATGGATGAACCCAAAACAAACCCAACCCCAAATTTTTTTAGCCGAATCCACGAATCGGATCCACAAACCCGAAGCAAGATCCGAACCAGAATTGGCAACTTAGATATTAAGTTATTAACTAAATGGGGTCCTTTTATAAATGACCATTGCAAGGAGGGGACATTTGACAAGTTTTACTTTCCAATCTTCTAATTGAATTCTTTCAATAATATTGCATTTTATAAAGCTTATATATACAATGATGTGATAAAAACATCTTGTTTTACTTATTTTATGCTAGAACAATAGTAATTGTTGTTAGAATTGTTTTGCTTGTCTAGGCCTTTGCTTACTCTGCTTTACGATTATGATTGACTTACAACTAAGTGTAAAGTTTGCCAGCATTATGATAATGAGATATTTTCTTTTCCTAGTTCTACATCTTGAGGTGAATAATATTATTAATTGTACCATCCAGGCACAACTGGAATTGTGGACTACACAAACTATGATGACATGAAATATGCTGTAAGTTCCAGTTAAATTGAAATGTATTTTTTTGTTGTTTTAAGCTTCTTTTGCTTAACCAGGTTTTTCTTTCCCAACTCAAATTTATTCAGAAACTATACAGTATTGTTTTTATGATTGGCATTTTGGTGTATGCAGATCAGGAAACTTGATGACTCTGAATTTAGGAATGCATTTTCTCGGTCTTATATAAGGGTATATATCTCACGTTTCTCCATCTTCATTTGTATTGATAGGAAAAATGTTATTTTTTCAAAAGTTTAGCTTATAAGAATTTTTATTTTGGAATTTGATTTAGGTAAAGGAGTACTTGTCAAAGAGGAGTGTTTCTAGGAGCCGCAGTGGCAGCTACAGTCGAAGTCCTAGCAGGTCTGTGTCACGGAGCCCTAGCAGGAGTCGAAGTAGAAGTAAAAGCAGGAGTCCTGTTGGTAGACGTGGTCGGAGTTTGAGCCGTAGCATCAGCCGCAGGTGCAGTTCAGTAATTTATGAATTGTGATTGTGAAATATATGTTGTACATTGCAATATTTTATCATGCTATATGTTAATGTTCAAACTTTAGTTGTTAATATTTCATTAATGGTTATGCAGTAAATCACCGAAGTACAGATCAGTATCTCGTTCGATATCAAGGTCACGATCAAGGTCTCCATCACTTCCTCGCACTCGTCCACGACATCGATCTGTATCTAGGTAATGCTTTTGATTGCCACAAGTTGCCTTGCAAAATATTTGTAAATTTCAGTTAAGATATATTAGATACGCCATTATTAGGTGAGAACACTTTCTGGCACTTATTGACTACCACTTGTCTCCTTGTAAATGTGTTTTCTCGGTATTGGAAGCTGGATTTGAAGTTTGGAGTGCAGTTGGCTTCTACACTTGGGACTTTACTCTTTGGAACTTGGCAAGTTGGATGCAGCTTGAAATTAACATGATAAATGTTGTGTACGTAGAATAAGCTGACTTTTAATAATGGTTGATGAATTTGTGAGCATAAGATGGAGTATGTAAATACCCGTAAAAGTAAAACTAGGATTTACGATGCACGATTCTGAGACCTAGTTGAATTCATTGTCTGTGAAACAAGAAATCATGGTCTAAGTGAAGTCATTAAATTTATTTTACCCCTCTTGAACAGAATTGCTTGCCAGAAATTGTGAAATTTTCTGACAAATAAATCTTTGAAATCAATTTTCTACAAAAATTGGCTACTGTGGCACCTAGTCAAAAGGGAAATTATAATTAGACTATAACATCAGTTGTCATTAAACCAAAGAATCAGATTAAAGATTTCTAAATGCTTTTTTGTAACAATTTTCAGAGCATATTTTCTTACATCAATCAACTATTTGGAATAGACATTTAAAGGTTTTATTGGTGTTGTAAGGTACTGGATAACATTCTGTGATTCCAACGTTATAAGTGATCTTAGTCTGACCACTAACTCAGTGATTTTTAATCTTATAAGGATCTCTGAATGACTGTACGTATCTGAGTTAAAGATCAGTAAAATGCCTGAAACTGCACAAAAACTATTTACTTCATCGGCAAAAGGTGTGGGTTGTAAAGTCAAACATAATTCAGAATAACTATCATTTCCAGAAGCAAAGAAATTATTGGATTGTCACTCAAAGTACTGCAGGCCCTGACATTCCTCAGGTCCACACCTCTGCATCAAAGAGTTGATATTCTTGGTTATATACCCTAGAAATGTCTTCCTTATCTTTTGCAGGCAAATATATATTACCTTAACCCATTTTTAACTCCGCACTAACATATGTCAGCATTTCTTGCACATGAACTTTGATAACTTCGAACACCAGAACCAGCTCAGCAAGGTTATAGCTTTGCGTGCAGGATTCATTTAGTCATTTGTAATATCAAGTGATTAAAAGATTATGAAAAGGAAAATTTTGATGGCTACATCCACCTGTTGTCATCAACACATGCATTCAAGCTTTTGAAAGTTGAAATGGCATCTAGAAGCTGTTTTCTTCTTTTTCAGTTTTTCGAGTTACAATCTGTCTTTTATGTGATATGCACCATGCTACTTTCTTCCAATAGATTATGGTATAAGGATTCATTTTAACAGTTAATAAATGACAGACGTTTTTGAATTTTTTACATGTTTTCTTGAGTTCTTGGATTTTTGTCTGACCTTGGAGTTAAAATTTAGATCATACCATCTCAATTTATGTTTTGTGTTACCTCAGAAGAGCAGTGGATGTTATACTTGTAATTCTTAGCTGTCAATTTAGTAGTACTGGAGTGATAGAGTTTCTGTTATGAGCTGTTTTTAAAACAAAACAATTGAAGGAGCAGGTTTATAAAAGATTGAAACAACTTATGAGGAAATATAAACTTTTACAAAACCTAGCACACCTGAAATAAGGAATATGCTCTTTTTTCAAGCCATGTTAATGACTAAACTGCCAACTGATCATGGAATATTACTTGTTTAATCATAATATTGTTTCTTTTCCTACAATGTTTCCTTCACTTTAAAATAGTACTGAGAGATTTGCAGGGGAGGTGGCATTAACCAATCAATCAGATACAGATATTCATACTGGTATGAGGTACAGCATTAACCATGTTAATGACAATTTGCAAAGACCTGGATGTGATGCTGCTATAATAACATCTAGTGCTTTCCAAAACATGAGTATTAGTATCCTACAGATGATAGATGGTTTTTTATTATTTTTAGTTTTGTTTCTGTTTGCCCTTGTTTTATGGTTTTGTGGGACGGACTAAGATTTTGTCTTATCTGGATTCTGTATCATAATATGTATATTTACTCAGGTTGCATCTGAATATGGATATTTATCTAGGCGTCTGGGCTATATGAGGGTAGTAGCAATATCTAGAGTGGATAGAGGGATGCATACATAAAGGGATATGACTAGTCATTTATGATTTGAGTTGCAGGCTATTGTTGAGGATGTTTCATGCAATTTTATAATATTATATATCGTATCTATACATTGTAGTCGTACCCTATCAAACCTGGTTTGCTGATGGATGATTACCTTAAATGATGTGAAATATATATGTCTCAATCAAAAGGATTTGAATAGCCAAATAAAGAATATTATGTGTAAACTTAGAAAGTCCTTATGTGGCTTTAAACAAGCTCCTCAAGCTTGGTAATCTAATATTATCAAAATGGAAATATATGTGAACAATATTAGTAAACATAAAGTTCAAACTTGAATAAGCTAAATATAATAATATAACATTAAAGATGGTAGATAGCACTGCAATGGTACAAGCTGAAGCATGAGAATTATTTGGTATTTGAACTGGTTATTTAGGATTTAGAAGAATGTAATTTAATTATTCATTTACCATTAGTATTTGTGTGAAGAGGCTTTTTTTTTAATATGATTCTTATTCGATTGAAGATTAGCTTTATAGGTCTCAACCAAAAGATAGGCTTTCTAAGGGTGATGTCTGGCCACAGTAGTTCCCGCTTCTGTCGTGCTAATTGCAGACATCAGCGCTTGATTGAATCTTTATTTGCATTTTGACAACCATTTGAAGATTCATATCCCAAAACTATTTTTTTTAATGTGGAATGTATTGATCAATTATCATTGAAATCTCTCTAAAAAATAGATTGCATGGAGGTTTATGCTTTCAGTGCATTATTTTTGGGAACAGTTAGTTTAGTAGCATTTATTCCTTGAGGTTTTGGCAAGTATTTTGTGACACGTTATGAAAAAAAGAACAAAGAATCCTGGGAATAATTACATTTTAAGGCTTTTCAGTTTACTGTTAAAAGAGAACACTTGAATATTCATTTATGAAATTTCTTGTCTGCATAAGCTAAAAATTAAAAATACCATGATATTGAGTGCAAAATAAAGTTGCATAAAAGTGCTTTCTTTTGTCATGCTTGCAATTTCAGGCTTGTTTTTCAGGGAAAGAGCAGTGGCAGTTCATTGAAAGCTCTATGCCTTTATGCTGGATGCTACAAGGCTTCTGTCACTTGAGTTCTTTGCCTTTACGCTCAATGCTAGAAGGCAGCTGTCACTTGACACGAGCATTCTAGATTTGAACTCATTTTTCCCCCTATTTGTGTAAAATATAGATTGATATATGCTTTTGTTTTTATCATGCTATTTGTTTTTTTGTTTTTGTTTTAGCTGTTGTAAATTTTGGAAGATGATCTTTATTTTAGATTTGCCTCTTTTTTCTTTTTTCATATATTGAAGAAATTCAATGTTCTTTGAGCTGATGATAGTCTTTGGCCTATGAAAAAAAGATCTATTAGAGATGTTAGTTCTCATAGAGGCGATCACTAGGCCAAGATGGAGATGACCTTGAACAAGAAGGAATCTCTATAGCCTCTGTACTTGAATATTTTTTGTCTAGACTTAACCAAAAACATTAGTAATCTGATGCATTTTCTTAGACCAGAGAAAACCTCTATACTCTAAACATAGGTTTTATGTATTGTATGGCCA
>VDFB02273851.1:0-39514 GCA_007258455.2 Sequoia sempervirens
AAACCCATGTTTACAACACACCAAACTGAAAATCACATTAAGCAACCACAAAATAACTGTCTCAACCCATTCCCCAACTTACACAACTCAAGTAAGTGAACTCTCAGAATTAGACCATCCTAACCCGCCTAAAAGGATTCTTATCACCAACCATAAGGACTTTCTCATTGATTCAAAACATGATCCAAATGTAGAAAAAATATACAATTGAACTCTCTTTGAAATATCTCATGGCCCTTCAAGATGCATGAAACTTACTTTGCAAACACTGCCCCAAATAGGACCATTTACTAGACTATGCTAACTTTTCCATGACAAGGGAAGACAAATTAAATGGACTCAAGTATTTTCAATTCACTCAACCCTAACAAGAAAGGGTTTTAGATACATTAGTTCAACCCTCCTAAATAATAACTCTTCAAAAATAACTCTTTACCTCATCAAAACATTAAGCATTGTAGAACACTATCAAACTGGGATGTTCATCAACATGTCATCATTGAAGAATTTGAAGAGTTTCTTAACTGGATTTCCAAGTTATGTAATTGGGTTTTTATTTATTTTAAGCTTACATTGTTTTTCCTTACTATTTGTACTATTCTAGGGTTCAATATTTCACTTTATAGAAGAGAAATTCATTCATATTGATTGTACCTGATTGGTTATAGTGGACTTTGGAGAGTATTTAATCATCCAACTAGAGTTTTTCCCCCTGTTGGGTTTCTCTAGTCAAAATATTGTGTTTTGTTTCTATTTATCTAGAGCAGTTTATGGGTGAAATTTGCATCAAAGTAGATTTCTTACTATTAGGTTTACAAAATTTATCCCAACTAAGACGAGTTGGGGCTTGAGGAATTTCTAATAGTGTTGATAATGTCTGTAACTTTATTTTTAGATTTCTTATGGATAATCTAAATAATGCTAATTTAAGAAATTTATGACCTTTTTCTTCTATTTAGAAAGTCAAATTTTCTTGAGGTTTGGATATTAATAAGGAATTGCATGAAATTAGTTATAGAAAGAAGATCATTATAAAATGTACCTATTGGTGTCCACCTCCATTTGGTTGGACTAAATTAAAATTTGATTGTGATTTGTTCACTTAAATTTAAACATTAGGATGTTTAAAGTAATGTATTTTTTTGGAAAAATTAGGGATTGATATGGCAACTCAGGAACCACCACGTGTGGGTATATTTTCCTATATAGACAAGGAGATCCATAAATTGGATCGTATTCTAGTTGATCCCATCACCATAGGGGTTTACAAGGATACATGTGTGTCAATTCTAAATAGCTTAGAGAATATTATACAAAAATTTCACACCACAAATGCTTATTCTACTAACACTATAGTAGCTATTCTTGTTGAGATGTAGCACGAGATTAGTGGCGAGGTTTCTCTTGTAGATGTTTAGTGGAAATTCCCAAAAGACACACTCAAATAAAATTTTTTTCCATATTGCATTGGTAAATCCAAGGTTAAGGGATATTAGGTGACTCGATGTGTTGATCCTTAGATGGCCCCATTGATATACCCACGCTTTCTTGTAGCATTTGGTCATTATCCAAATAACAACCAAATTCCTTTATATTTTGCACAACAGCTGTATGCTGAGGTTCATTTGGGCCTCAACGTCAACTACTTGGACCTACCACAATATTATGGTTAGGGGCATGCTAGGGTTGCTGATAGAGATGCTTTTCGTCAACCAAATCGACAACCTCAATCTTGTAGGGATTTGGTTGGGGAGAGATTTCCTGCTATCTCCCCAATCGTAGTGCCTATTGCAGAGCAGGTTGTCATTTCTTCCCAAAGGGAAGCAATTGACAGTGTTGGTGATATAGCTACTGCTGCATCTACAATATCTATTGATCATGTGGGGAGATATTTGATGAGTCATTCTACACAATCTAGACTATTGGATCATGATATTGATCCTTATGCTATGACGAGTGTCCTTTCACCCTCAGACATAGATGGTCTCAAAGGAGAGAAGATGCTTCAGTGTACGACTCATTGTTTGTTAGATGACCTATTGGAGGCATATGGTTTCATTTTGACAGAGCTTGGGATCCCGATACATGAGGTCAAAGGACATGTGGGTAGACCTCATTCACATCTAGGATCCAGCCAGGCTATAGGTCCTTCACATCATTCTCATCACTTTGGAAATGCTACACATTTGTCAGATCCACCTATAGATCATGCAGCTGTTGGAGATGAGGGTACACCTACTAGTCCTTCTACAAGTATTTGACATAATGCATCCCAAGGCTTGGATTTAGTTAAAGATCAGTTGCAGATGGGATTGTCAAGTTTTGTGGATATGCTGGTACATGGGGACATGTCATCAATGCCATCTCACCTGGTTAGTCCACTACACCCGTCAATACTAGAGCTAGCTAGGGAGACCCATGATATTGTCGAGTTGACAGATAGGGTCATTGCAGTAGATCCTACACCACTTGATATAGAGGTATGTATGTGCGTACACACATGCAAAATTTAAACTTTAATATTACTTGTTTTACTTAAATGGTAGATAGTCCTAATGTACACATTTATGTTATATATATTGTAGAGGGAGTTAGCTCACGTTACACCGAATCTGATGATGAACTGCATACGCAAGCATGATCTAGTTGATGCGACTAATGTTAGTGGACAGGTGAGTTTTAAGTTTTTAAATCATGCACTCATGTATATATATAATTTGTACACATGTATATAGATATATAACATTATTCCAATTTGGCATTATGTAATTAGATTGTGTACATGTCTTGTACTATCTCCAGGGCTCAGCGCATCCATCAGAGCATGATTCTCACTCAGAGGGTCACTCAATTCGGAGTCGGCATGACAACTCTAGTGGAGCCTAAGTTAATTAATAGGTAAACAAGTTGTTGGTACAAAATGCAATGTTTATTTTATGTTTTCACAATAGCTGCTCAAAATTTTGAATGAAACATGTTGGTAATTTATCTTGATTCTAACTCTTTGGCACATTTCTTTTTCTAGGCTCTATGTACGAGGAGTCATTCTTGGGTACAAAAGGTAAATTTGCTAAGATTCTACTTTTTATGTGTCTCTTGAGATTGCTTAAGGTATGTTCAAATAGTTTGCAAAAGTTTTCTATGATGGCCTAACTTCTTGAATAACTTGTGAAAACTTGAAATAAGTCATGATTACTTGGGATTAATGGCAGGTTTGTTGAGTGTAATGCTACTATGATATGATATGTTCAGATACCAATTTGTAATCACTACTCTTCCTAGTTTATATACATACATATTATATACCATATGCTTTGATACAAATGTGTACAACCTTCATGGTGCCATTAATTGAAAACTCATAAAATTCTTTACATCACTGACCTTTATGCTTGCATTGTATTATTTTTCCCCTGTGACTGCACTTTGTGATCATTATCAACTCTTGATGTTCTTCCTCCTCTTCAATTTCACTGTATCCTTTCTTATCACCTTGCTTCACTTTGCAAAGACACAATTTTGATTTTGTGGACATTAATCCAATGAAAAAAAGGCTTGGAAGCTATAGATGTTTCAAGTAAATAGTGTAACATCTTCAACTATCAAGGACCTTGATGAGATCACAATCATTAAAGAAGATTATCATTTGGACTATACATTACATCACAGTCATGAAGAATGCCAAGGCTGGCACAAAGACATTACCTTACCTTTTAGCCATTGGCCATTTAAAATGAAAAGATTTTTCCTTTAAGCATATAATATATATGACTCATTAACCATCTTTAACAGTCCATGACTGTCCTTATACTCTCATTGTTACCCTCATCAATTGTCTTAAGTTTTCCATGCATAAGGATTGACAACACCTTAATCAAGATTGTCTTGCATAGCTTCTACTACTAAGATCATTGTAGACTGTCTTCTAACCTCTGATGATATGAGACAACCCCTGCTTAACTACCTCTTTGGTATGCAGCCTCCATGAAACTAATGCCAAAGTCATCTTGCACAGTCCATTACCTTTTCAATGTGCTCTATGTATGATTAGACTGCCATAAATAACCCTTTACACTTGGCGGCTAGGTTAAGACTTCAACTTCCTTATCTAATTCAACCTTCTTGGCCTTAGCATTGGCATGCTTCTCATTCATGAACATTGGTGAGGACTGTCCCTATACTCTCATGGAGATTGTCCTCTAATTGACAAGAATGTATAATAGACAAACTCAGATTTGCTAGCCTTTTCTTTAAACTGCTCTTGGATATGCTTGTATTGCAAAGAATGTAACCCAATAATGAGGACAACAGATAAAAAAATCTTCATGTCCTTCCTCCTCTGATGTGTCTATCATTTATATTTCATTGTCTTGAATGGCCTTCAATATACTGTCTTAATTCAACTTGAAACTATTGTCCCTTGATCACTATCATGCACTTGAAACACTTGAATTTTGTAGCTATGACCTTTCCTCTATAACCTTTTGAACTGCCAAGAACCTCTTGAATAGTTGTCATCAATTTGTTCATCATATCAAGTTTTTTGATGATATTGTTGGGCAATTTGTTATCTGGTTACCAGGTGTTGATTAGCTTCTTATGGAGAAGATATTGGATCCATCATATCTTAGCCGAGAAGAGTCTACATTCAAGAACCTCAAAAGAATCTTGGATAATTATGGACCTTGTTCAAGTGCTTGGGTTGGTGAAGCAGGTGGAGCTTATAAGAGTGGACACAATCTAGTCACTAATGCTTGTCTTTATCTTTTCGTAAGTTTGTCTTTTGTAAAACTTCAATTTGTTTACTCTATAACTTGTACAAACCATGCACTTTTAGCTTTCACTATTAATTTTACAGACTTGGTGGATTTTGATTATATTGTTTTTTGTCGTGGATGCAGTGTTTTTTCCTATCACCAAAAGTGTGGCCACTCAAGAAAAGAGATCAATGTAGGCAAATGTTCTTGGTACAAAAGCAACCACCTTATACAAACCTAGCGCCCTCCATTCTGTTGCATGGAACATCAACACACAAAAGGCTTCAGTGATCCTCCCCACTATTCCAGTTCTCTTTCAGACCGATCATGTTAATGCATATATGACACAAACTGTTGGTTCCTACATTTATCTATGTATGAAAGGAAAAAATGTTGTTCACTAGCCATCTTTTGAAGAAACAACTATCTTTCTTGTTGTTCTTTGAACTTTGTTTAAAGTGAAATTTGACATGTAAGAGATTATGATATGTATGTTACAAAAATATGACTGATTACCTTGTAATTTTGGCCTTGCCATGGTATTTTTTGGTTGCTATTTTGTAACCATTTTTTGCTGTATATAAAAAGCTTCACTATTTTCAATATATATATATTTTTTTTTTTAACTTGTTTTGTACTAGGATTAGAATTTTGCAAAGAGATTTTTGTAAACCTGCATGTTTGCTTTCCCAAATGTTAGGTATTTATTTCCATAAACGCTATTGTAGCATTATCATAGAAAAACTGGTTGCTTTATTATAGAAAATATTTGAAAATATTGAATAATGGCTTCATTTGACCAAGAAAAAAAACCCTATGTGAACCTTGATTAGGATCCAGTCTTACTTATAACTAGCATAGGAGGTTCAATATTAACAGTTATGTATGAAAATGATCATAGACAATATGTTTGGGTTCATATTTTTGTGCTGATCATGAATTATGAACAAGGCTTTGGCCCCTACTTGATCCTAGCACTGGAAAATCTGAATCCTTAGCCTAAAAAATAAGGATTGAAGTACCATAAGATAGATTTGGTCTATATTCTTGTGATGTCCTAGACCTAGATCTGATTATTCAGATGAGTGTTGTTTGCTACTTTCACGATATGATAGAAAAGATCTTGAGTTGGGGATATGAAGAGGGTGCAACATTTTTTGTTTTGGCTATGACTTTCATCAAAGTAATAGGCTTCAAGAAACCATTTATCATTTAAAACAAAAGTTGGAATTTATATATAAGCTTATGGATGAAAGAAAGTGAATATTATAACTCATTCAATAGGAGGTCTTCTTGTAAATTGCTTTATGTCTCTCTAAAATGATGTATTTGATAAATATATAAGTGTTTGGATTTTTTGGTTCCTCAAATTCTTAAATAAATTGAGAATTTCCTAGCAAAGTGATGGAAAATACTTTTCTACTTTGGGAGGACCAAGAAATATTAAGGAGGTTTGAAACAACTCAGAATTTAGGAAAGAGAGAGATTCAAGTAATACTGTGATGTACTATAGTACCACCTTTGTGTAATTGGTTGCATTTGGATACAAAAAGATAACTTTAATGAATACTATTAACACAATTCTTTGCATCATCCTTATAGATGGGTGTACGAAAAAAGAAAAAATTTCCCAAGCTTATTTGGTATCTTGTTGGTATGGGAAAAAGGAAAAATTCACTTCACTATTGTAAATGTATGTACTATTGATATGATTAAGACTCTAAACATGAGTTATGCTTGTTCCATGAATAGTCAATTATGAAATCTACCCTTCCAAGTACAAAACCATATATGCAATCATTGTTGCAACAATTAACTAGGTATGTAATTTTTTTATTTTAGAGGCCTTCCTTTCATTGGTTAATGCATTGGGAGCATTATAAACATTGATAGTATTTGCTGCTATTTGAATGGTTGTATTATTTTTGTGTATACTTTCATTCTTGAAATAAAAGTTCTAAGTTGTGAGGAAGTAAAAAATATTAAAGGCGACAGTGAGAAACTAATTGATGAATCTATTGAAGACACTCTAGAGAAGGTGGTAAATCTTCTTGCATGCATTAATGATAAAAAAACTCTTTGCACCTTTCCAAAACAATAACACTTTAGAAGAACCCACATTCCACTAACCAAACTCATTGAAACCTCTCTAAGCACTGTCAATCATAGAATTTACACATTTTCCAAGCCTAGGATTATTGAATCTATGCTTTACCAACATATATTTTCTGATCCAATGCAAAAAATAGTTGTTAATTGACTTTTATATGATGAGAAATCCAATGGTTATCCATTTCCATAAACGTTTACACAATCCCCTAATACTAGACTTCCAAAATCACTGACAATACTTTGTTTTAGCAGGATAGTCACTTATGTTGGATACAAACTTGTAATTTCACCAACTTAAAACTTGGAATATATCATTTAAACACAAACCTTGGCTGTTCATTAGCTATTTTCTAGATTTTTATGTAAATAATAGACTAGGGCATCACTTTTCCATATGCAAATCTTCATCAAATGGTCTGAGACTTTGGAATTTGAAATATTACCTGAAAACAAACCTTCTTACCAATTTTCATGTGATTTCACTTGTTAAATAAAGAGAAATGCAATTTTGAAGGTGCATTGGTTACCCTAACACAGGGTTTTAACTAATTTCAGAAAAACTTGAATAACTCACTCAAAATAAAACCTTTTCGCATGAAACAAGAAACATATGGAAGATGATTGAAGCATGCATTAATTAAAAACAATTTCATAGCATTTGGTGCCCGCACAGTTCTGTACAAGGCCAAAAAATAGTAAAAGTATGACGAAATTGCTTAAAAATAGTGTTTTTCTTTCATTAGATTAAAAAAAATTCAATCACCTACACTTGTTTTATTGTAAAAATGGCCTTTTAAAGGCATTCCAAGCTATCTCTTTAGTTTCTAACTAGCCATAATTTTTTTTAAAAGCAATTTCACATTCCAATCAAGTAAATATAGCCATAAGAACAATTCACTACCTTCCACACCATCAGATCTGATTTCAAAATTAGTTTGATCCCTTTTCACTTATATGTTGTGAAAGATACCCAAAAAGATATTCCCTGGAAAAAGTGTCTCTACAATTCCAACAAGTACATGAGTTGTTAATTTTATTCTTCATGGTGAATCTTAATATTAAAAAATAAACATATCTCTACCATTCAAAACAAATCTGCTTTTGCTTTGGCTTACAAGGTATACTAATACCATTAGAAAGTAATAAGAAAATGTTGTTTCCTAGCTTGAAACAACAATCAAATGGGAAAATATTTAATAAACTTGAGATTGTCAATGACCATGAAAACTGACATAAAAATTAGAAAAACCCATCAATATCAATTTCATGGAATTGGTGAAACTATAGACATGAAATGTACCTTGATTGTTCCAACTTTGAATTCCTTGATGACATTGAGCTGATCTGTTATAGGTGATGCACCCAATGTGAAAATGACCACATCCACCTTCTTGATGGCTTCTACTAGGCTTGCATAGTCATCTATGGATCCTTTCATATGGGTATTGAAAAAATAATAACATTAATATTGAGTAAAAGCATTATAGATTGATCATTGGAAATAGTAAGAAAGAGAGTACTAGTAAGATACATGGAGTATAGTTGCTCCAAAGGATTTGAATGAATCTAGCAGTCGGGCCTTGTTAGGATTAGAAGTTGTAGATGTTCTAACAAGGAGGAAAGTAGGATGGCCTTGAGCAAGGTTGGCATTTGCTACAATACAACCATAATTTTTTTTTAATGCAATTTCACATTCCAGTCAAGTAAATATAGCCATAAGAACAATTCACTTCCTTCCACACCATCAGATCTGATTTCAAAATTAGTTTGATCCCCTTTCACTTATATGCTGCAAAAGATACCCAAAAAGATATTCCCTGGTAAAAGTGTCTTTGCAATGCCAACAAGTACATGAGTTAATTTTATTTTTCATGGTGAATCTCAATATTAAAAAATAAACAAATCTGCTTTTGCTTTGGTTTACAAGGTATACTAATACCATCAGAAAGTAATAAGAAAATGTTGTTTCCTAGCTTGAAACAACAATCGAACAAGAAAATATTTAATAAACTTGAGATTGTCAATGACCATGAAAACTGACATAAAAATTAGAAAAATCCATCAATATGAATGTCATGGAATTGGTGAAATTATAGACATGAAATGTACCTTGATTGTTCCAACTTCTTTGAATGCCTTGATGACATTGAGCTGATCTACTATAGGTGATGCATCGACTGTGGAAATGACCACATCCACCTTCTTGATGGCTTCTACTAGGCTTGCATAGTCATCTATGGATCCTTGCATATGGGTATTGAAAAAACAATAACATTAATATTGAGTAAAAGCATTATAGATTGATCAATGGAAATAGTAAGAAAGAGAGTACTAGTAAGATACATGGAGTATAGTTACTCAAGAGGATTTGAATGAATCTAGCAGCTGGGCCTTGTCAGGATTAGAAGTTGTAGATGCTCTAACAAGGAGGAAAGTAGGATGGCCTTGAGCAAGGCTGGCATTGGCTATAATACAGCCATAATTTTTTTTTAAAGCAATTTCACATTCCAGTCAAGTAAATATAGCCATAAGAACAATCATGGAGCAAGCAAATAAGTAAATCCACCTTGATAGGTCTACATAGTAGTTTGGCCTAAAGGACATCAAATAATCTTATTTACTAGAATTACAACACCCTTTGCAGCAATTATGAGAATGTCAGCACAGGAGACTGTACCAAGGCACACTTTCTCTAGAGCCTCAAAGAGTTTATGTTGGATAGTGCATCCTTCTCTCTAGCCATGTTGGAGGTCTTATCCAGAAGTAGAGAATCATCACATCCCTACAAAAAAGGAACATAATATACATAGTTATATATCATCTCTGTATAGTTATATATGCCCTCTATAGCTTTGAATTTTCACACCAACACAAATTATGTTTGCAAGTCACAACCTCATTAAGAAAAATCCAAACAAAACAAACTTATAAATTTAGGGGTGCCCTCATAAACAATCATCTAAACAAGAAACTACTCTCTGATAAGTTCAAGCATTTTTACTAAGGCTTAAAGCACATTAAAAAGTATCTCTATCTCGCATTAACTAAAAAGTCATGATATTGTAGGTGTAAAACAAAAGCAACATTTTTGGGTTCTCTTTTCATGGCCATCTCCATCACAGACCTCACCACAACTTCTATCATGGGGCAACTAGCTCTATAAAATCCTTTGTATAACTCTTGTTACATTTGATGCCTATTTTCATCATCCACAAGAAGGGAAGTTACTATTATACAAAACATGATTAGTATAGCTATTATACAAAATATTGAGACCATAATATACTTAATTGAATGATATTTGAAACTTAAAGTAACATATACATGATAATATATTGTTTTGTTGACAAATAAGATGAAATGAACTTGAAGAGAATTTCAATTTAATATAGTTTGGAGTTGTACAATTTGTGTAAATTGTTCAAGTACACATATGACACATCATGTTATTCAAACCAATTCAAGTGGTTCAACTCGCTCTTCAATAACATGTAATATTATTTGATGTTCATCACTATCTAGTCTCCACTTATGACTTCCATGTGCACGTGGAATTGGATGAAGGGATATGGCAGTAACAACTACTAGGTGGCTATATTGATATACTTTGTTCTCAGGTTGATAATCAATAAAATGAATCACATGCTAAACAATTTTGACTTGTTTCAGATATGCCCCTTGCACTACAACTGAACCTGTGGGAGCCAACATTCAAAATTAAGACATGACATTTAGAAGGTCAATACGAGTAACAAATTCAAAATATATACATTCAATAGATAAATATTGCAAGAGCATCTATTTATTTTGTCAAACCTATGGGGAATGGCATTCCATCACTCGTTTCCAATTCTACTAGCTTCCGCCTCTCTCCTTTGCAATGCAATATATAATAACTAACACCTTCTATGTTTCTAGGCTCTGCTATGACTGCAAAAATATCTCCTGCACCAAATTTACATGGAAAATTTGTAAAAAAAGGAGTTCCACTATCATTTAAGTATATATAAATTTACTTGAAATAAGTAGCAAAAAATTATTAAATGATTAAGTTACAAATTTACAAAATCTTGTACATGTATGATATAAATATATACACATACATACCATTTTTAATTAGTCCCAAAATATGGTCATAATCATTTGAAATCAAAGGAATGTCTTCAAAGCTTTCATCTTCATCTTCATTGTATGTGTCACTAACATCTAGTGGCACCAAATTCCATCCACTGACATATCCTTGTTGTTGGTTGTTGCATTCATCATAGTTTTCTAAAATGTAGTCATAACAAAAACATGAGTAATCCCTAGTCTGCAATGTCCACGGGAAACTATTTGTACTCATGACAGAATGCAAAGATCTTGTTTTCTCTACCCTCTTGCATCCATGCATTGATCTTCTATCCACACCTACAAAAATTAATTTTGCATTAAAAATCATAATTTAATATAAATATATTCAAACTAAAATAAATAAACTTGAATGTACACATATATGTATATTTAAAGATTTAAATATAAACAAAAACATACCTGATATCTCCCAAAACACTCTATGTGGAATGGATCGGTTGTTTGTTGAAGATGTGCCAACCTCATTTGATGCAAAGTGTTTCTGACACCATTCAACAACATCATGCGCATCTTTTATATGATCTCCTTCATAATTCAGTTGATGCTTTCTTAGAGCACGTTTGATGCAAGCTCCTGCACCATCATGTTCACCCTTTCCGTGTCCACTCTCAAAGAAGCTCCAAACATGTGGTATGTTGTCATTTCGATGATATCTACAAAGTGCATAAAATGGCCTTGAAGATTTAAATTGTGAAGCACATCCATCTGACCATACAAAATGATTTTCAATTTTGACACCCTTGATTGCCAAATATTCAAAAAAAATCTTGAAGCAATGTTGTACAAATAGAGTGTCATGCTCTTTGTCATCACTAATATAGAAGTGATATTCTTTCTTAATGACTCGTTCCTCAGATGTACTGTCAACACCATCCAAATCCATTTGTGCATGTCAATAACACACATGCACCATAATAGTGATCTGCTCTAAAAAATAATATTGTGATTGAATCTCTTTTTCATGTACAAAAGAGTAATTCTCTATAAAGTCAACTACTGATAACACTATTCCAAGTGGGAATGCATCTCTTAATGTCTGAAACTGTTGTGCTTGCCACTTAGAAAAGAAAGCATGTTGTATATATGGTTGTATCAATTTATGGAACTTTTCCATAAATGTTCCAATAGGTATCTCCTCTTCTACATAATCTAACCTTGTTGATTCTTTTCCACACGCAGGTATGAAACTTGATATACTTGGTACTTCTTGCAATTTACCAACTTTTTCAGGTCAGATGTAATGCCCCATCATAATAACCTAAGGAATGTTGCATTTGTGTATAAAGGTGAAATAAATTTTATTAAAGTATAATTATTAAGTTAATTAGTTGCATGCATTCATTAAGTTATCGACGTTACACTACTTTGAGTTTCCATAGATCTAATTTTAGTATTTCTCGCATTGCACATATTAATTAACATTAACATAAAGATAAACATTGCATAACATTTGAATACCATTCAAGATAATATAAAGTACAAATATTTTCCTTACATTGCATTTGATAAGATATTACAATACTCATTCATCTGATGAGGTAGATCAAATAATAGTTACAAGTTACATTTTCAATGTTCACCTCATATACAATTGAGGGATGTTTTACAATACAAGTTTTACAATAATGCAATAAAGAAAGTACATCTGTTTCCAAATACGAGCTCTCCATCCATGAAGCTCTCGATACCATGATCACAAACTGGGGACCCAACGGAGTAAGGTGCACGTTCCACCCAACCATGTGGTACCCATAGGTCCACCCCCCGTGCTAGGAGATAGTAATATGGTTACCTAGACATAATCTTCTAACCCTAGACACAAGTACATAACTAACTAATGGTTACATTGCTTCTAGATTTAAGACAATCGAATATGCTAATACACAAGGTTAACTGTTATTTTAGGTGGAGTGTCATCACAATGTTGCAAAGGTTACCCTGGTGTTTCTTCCTAGGTTCCGGCCCCCAACTTGGGTTACCCTGGTAACCTCTTACAAAACCTGACCCCATTGCTAATCATTGCGGAATCGAATGTCTTTTGAAGAAACAAGACATCGATTTGCTATTACAGGCCTTCTCATCTTATACTCAAGATTGAACTAGCTCAAGAGTCATTAAGTGAGGCATAATCATCTTATTAAGAATTTTAACTCTAACTACTATGTTCTTTAGTTATCACTGACTTACTAACTCTTTGCAAGTTACCCTGACACCACTTTGTATGTCGGCCCTTACCAAAAGCCACTCTCCTAAACATAACAAAGGTATTCTAGGTTTTCTTACTAGGGTAGACGAAGTGCACAAAAATCAATAAGTATTACCAGATATACCACAATGGACATCACATTGTGTTCATGAAATTCAAGTGTTTATTTTTCAAACAAACCTAGTGCACTACCCTAGATAGTTCAAACATACAAAACCATTGTAAAAATTTAACTCCCTTGATAAGACTACAACTGGAAGACTTAATAACACATAAAAATCCCCATTTACCCAATAAAAGAAAACACGATTTTGAAATAGTTTATCAGGAATTATAAATGTCTAGTTTTCGGATTTACTAAATCCAATCAAACAATAATATATATGCACAAAATTAATCCACTAAAACATAATTTTGTTCTTCAATCATCATGAAAATTGATCTAACATTTAACTCCAGTTCCACATACATGCATTTTTAAATCTCCCTTCTTAATGCATATCATTATAAAAATAATAACTAATCTTAGTTTTCTTTACTAATTATCAATATTTATTACATTTAAATAAACATGCAATAAAATATTATAATTAAATATCTATTATTTTTATACAGATATTCTCCATCATTAAATTTAACTTATATTCCATAACAAAATACTCATTATAACCTATATATTATAATATATATTTATTTATATTACATATATATAATATATATAAACATTTAATTACATATATTATATATATGAAATATATATTAAATACATATATTATAACATACAAAATAAAAGTAAGTTTTTTTTAAACTTTAAACAAAAATTTAAAAAAAATTCTTACATTAAGATTCGGGCAGGGTCGGCTATCTACACAGCCGAACCCTCCATGGGAGGGCATGGCTGTGTAGGCAGCGCCGGCGCTGCCTGTGAAGGCAGCGCTGGGCGCTGCCCTCATAGCGGCTCCCCCATGGGGGTTGGCCGTGGGGATAGCCCGGGCCCCTCACAGTATAACAAAAGTTTAGTAAATTTTATTTCATTAAAAACTTCAGAATTCCTTCCGCGGTTTGAACAAAAATCCGCGTACGGAAAATTTTCGATATTATAAAATTTCTTCAATATAATTATATATATATATATATTGATTTATGTATATGTGTATATCCATCAAATATACATATACATACATTTATATATATATATATGTAATTTATTTAATAATCAAAATCCATCAGACAGACAACTAAATTCAATAGAAATTTGCTACAGGAAACTGAGAAAATTAACATTATACAGGAATATTTTCTTCACAATTTCCAATTTATCCTCAATGGATTTTCAATTCCATTAAAATAATAAACAATTTCCTCCATTATTTAAAATACTCAAATAATCCAAAAATTCTTTTCCGGCAAAATCCTTCAGAAGCTTCTCTCAAAATAACAAAGAACTATTATTTTACTAAATTACAAAGCATACATTTGTTTCTTTTGAATTTCTTCCATTGTTTTCTCTATTCTTGTTTTCTTGAAATTCATACAAATAACAAGAAGTTTTACAGAAAGAATTCAAAGAAGAACAAGGGTTTTAACAATAAAGAAAATTCTTTTTCAAAAGCAAACAAAATAACCAAGGAAATACCTGTTTCCTGTGTTTTGAAGATCTAGTTGTTGGAGAGAATCTTCTGCTTATAGAACGCAATCCTCCAAATCTTCTTCAAAGCACCAAATCCAAATAAAGCTTTAACTAACCACAAAGATCCTCCAAGCAAAGGGATCTTCCACAAATATACAACCAAACAGAGGAAGTAACAACTTCTTTTAAAATTGATTTTTACACAGCAAATTATTTTTCATTTTCCCGTGAAGAAAACTGATAACCCCACTGTATTTCCCAGATCCCAAATATCCTCTGAGAAATTTCTCAACAAACACAATAAATGCAACTTGCACACATTTTGAGAAGTACAAAATATCCTCAACCACTTCTCGGCCATCTTGCCTTCCAAAATTGCATGCATTTAATTAGTTTATTTAAATTTAAAATCAATATTCAAATTGCATGCATTTATTTTATTTAATTTACATAAAAAATATTCACACACAATTTAAAACAATTTAATTTAATTAATTAATTTATTTAATTAAATAAATTTAATCTTTAAAATAAAACCATTTAACCAAACAAACTAATTAATTAATTAAATAATATGCAAAACCAATTTTCAACATTAAAACTAATTTAAATAACACAATTTTAAAACATAATAAACTATTATTAAATTTGACACTTTTCCTTTCAAGCAATTAAACCAAATAGAAAAATACAAGACAATCTATGACTTTGAAGACTCCAAACCAAATTGACGATGTACTATGACCAGGTTATAAACTAGACTAGGATAAACCAAACTACTACCTCCCAATCAACATATCCATTGAGTCTTGACACGCTCAGACTTGAGTAACCAGGTGGAGTTGGTGTCATGTACCTACAATCCTCAAGTAGAACCAAGAAAATAATATTCATATTCATATAATCCATTTTATAGGGCACACAAGCATAAGAAAATGCTGACATCACAAGGCACTCAATGAAAGTGATGCGATTCTGCTTCTCCACACCAATACACGTCACATTAGACTGATGAAATAAATAACTGTTAGTCCATCATAAACATGTTCATAGCAATAATTAACTGAAAATAAACATCTATGCTATCTCAAAGCATATCAGAAATCAAATATCGTAGTACAATGTATCATCATGTCATAGAGTAAATCCACTATCGCTCAAAACCAGCGATCAAAATATCCAAAGTACCATAGTCTAACAGTGTGAAAACATATCAGTAGAAAACATAAGCATAAATAAGGTGTTCCAATAGGTATCTCCTCTTCTACATAATCTAACCTTGTTGATTCTTTGCCACTTTTAGTATGAAACTTGATATACTTGTAAATCTTGCAATTTACCAACTTTTTCAAGTCGGTATCTTCATCTCTCCAAGGCATTTTAGCCAAATTTCCACATGTTTCACAATGTCCTTGTATGCAACTTATTTGATTGGTTGCATTATCATCATCTGATTTATCACATAGGATGGATGCTACGAACTGACTTGCTTGTCTAGGAGGCGCATTCTCAATACCATCACTTTCTTCTTTAATCTTTCGGAACACCTAATAGTAGAGATCAAATCAATATGATAACGACAACAACAAGTTTCAAAAACCTTGTTTGTTTTCACATAGTATGGCTTTAACCTTTGAAACGTTGTTTTCCCAATCTTTATATGTGGATTTGAATTACAAAACATTACATAAATCTCATGTTGTGTTATGTCGAGCCAATGTTTTATATGTAATTTATTATTATTGGGCCCAATTCTGTGTCTGATAACATCTCTACTATTTGATGAAGGACGGGTATGATCATTCCAAAAGGTTGAGATGAAGTTCCTAAAAACATCTTGAATCTTGTCAGATCGAGGAGCTCTACACATAATTGCCCAATTGCCTTCTGAGGTACTATCATCAAGAATCTTTCTCCTTTTGACATATTGTGTCAATGTCTTTCTGCTGAAACCAATCTCGGTTGAAAGTGAAGAGATTTGTCTTTTTTTGGCCATTTTTTCACTTAAAATTGATGTCAACATGACTCTTCTTGAAATTGCCTTATCTGCTGATCGAGACTGTTTCCCAATGGACCCCAAACCTTTTTTCAAATTTTCAACAATGTCTTTTTGTAAGTGTGAACCTTTCCTCTTTTTTGTACTTGTATCTACACCCAACAATTGTAATGGCTCTTGTAGCTCATTACTTAGAAGTACAATTGATAATAGTTGGGCTTGATCGAGTGTATCAAGGTTATTGAAATGAGCAATTATTTGCTTTGCAGTTTTGTTCATTGACCTCCTAGTACTATTTCTAGGTTGTTCAGCATAAAACTTCAATTTTTCCATATCCATTTGAAGTAAATGATCTAAATTTCTAGAAGAAATTTTTCTCTTCACCTCTTTAGCTATATTCATATGCTCATCCATGATGGTATCCGAAGTGATCCTGACCCCTCTCCAATATTCATTCCTTGCACTTGGGCCTCCTCCCTAACATCAACTATATGTTCTTTAGCCTCATTTGCTCCAGTATCTAAATTTGGCTTGACTTCTACTTCAGTTTCTGTATGTTGAGCCCCTACACAAAAACACGTAGAATAAATTTAACATATGGAACTTAAAGGATGATTTTAATTGATCACTAGGTGGATCTTGACTATGATAAATTAAGCTGTAGTTTTTAAAATATACCTAGTCTTGCAAGAAAAGGATGAGACTGGGTTGCTTAGGATAACTATGAAGCATAAACTTTTGTTTTATCTTTAAGATCTAATACTTAACTCTATTCTTAAGAGAGATTATAATTGGTCCAAGTACAATGACAGTTCTAAGGGAAAAATTTGCAAGGCAGATTATGGTTCTCATGACCAAAGGAGCAGCCATTTGAAGGACAACATTGAAGAAAACAACTGTGATCATCCACAGGGAACAACAGACCAGGGTGACAAAGACAAATGTATTGGAGGTGACAAGGTACCAAAGTACTTCAGGTCATGGAGGGAAGTATAATCTTAGTTGCAATTTGTTTTTCAAGATTGGAGGTTTCACTGCATTGATGCAACATCATAAACTCTTGGTATTGTAATGATACAATTAGTGATTCACATCAATCTAGAGAAATCATTGACATGGAATAAAGAATGCACTAGTGTGAATGGCAAGGAGAACTACAGACTTGTTTGCTATATGTCAGTGATAAAGACAAGGTACAGCTGAGACTAACATGTCAACAAATCATGACTGCAGACTTACCAAGCCTGACTCAAACTTAGATCCAAGATTCCTGACCATGTCTAAACACACTGCATTTGAATGGGAAAATATCATGAGTGCAGGGACTTATGGGGATTTGTCTCTATGAAAAGTATATGACAAAAAATATTAACTAAAACATGCATTAGAATCTCAACATGCGAAGGCAGAAAACATACAAGACTCATAATTGAAAATTACCTAGTTGAAATTTCAGAAGCAAGACTATTCTTTCAAGTGAATACCATCCATACTTTCAAATGTGTAAGTTATGACCTATCACAATTGATGATATAATCAATCCAAAATTCAAGACTGTGCAAATTGCCATGCTCCTTTTTTTAAGGGAAACTCCTTTGGACTGATACACAATCAAATTTCAATACAGTCCTGACTTAAACATTTCTTTTTAAAGCCTAATTGGTCTAATTTGCAGCAATACAGTCCTGACTTAAACATTTCTTTTTAAAGCAACATATATTGGGTTTTAGATATGATTTAAAACCATTAAAGGCGTATCCAAATTACTAACCACAACCCTAGAAGAAGGTTTATACTGAGAGTTGTGTTTGATAGTTTTGAATTGAATGGCTGCTAGGAGTTAGATAAGTCAAGAAACGGTTTAGTGTTAGGGTTACATCAGTTTTTGGTTCGATTTTCTTTTAAATTCCAATAGAATGAAAATGGAAAAAAATCCATTTCATATAAAAATAAAATCACAAAAAAGAATTGTGAATCCATGATGTATTCAAGAAATTTTCTTGAATTTTTGGGGCAACATGTGTTTGACCAAGAAACTGAAAAACCACAATTTTTAAACCATTTAATCAGCTTGTAGGCCCACTTCTAATTAGTTGCAATAAATTTGTGACTTTTATTTCTTTATTAGGCTAGCTTTCAATAGATTAATGAAGGCCTTAATGACATGTGGAAAATAAGTTAGGATTGAGATACTAACTAGATTAGCACAAATGGCACAGACTTTGTTATCTAAATGGATCATGAAGCTATTTTCCTTTATGTTTGAAGGCTTGAAATAGGATCAAAATTAATTGATGATGAGTCATGTCATCGAGTCCATAGCTCTTCCTACTAGCTCCTATCCCTGTTTCTAAATGGCTTCATAAATGAATGTGTGTACATTACTTAGTGGATCTCTATTTTCCTGTCAATTAAAATGCTAATTAGGTGTTATACAAGAAAAGACAATATTGCTTAGAATGGATTATAGGAAGAATTGTGTGCTAAACTCTATGTTTCTTATGTGTAGACCTAATTCATAGAGGCATGATTTTCTTCTATTTTCCAATGCTGAACCATTCCATTCTCTTGGTTGTGGCATGCAGGACAACCATATCTTAAGAACATTTGGTAGTTATGGTGTGTGATATTGATATGGAATGATATATTAAAAACATCCAATGTTGTATATATGTAGTGTGTGAGGCAATACAATTTAACAGTGTGAATATTCTATATACTACAACAGATATGGAATCAGGATGAGAACTCTAAACTAATATCTAGAGTAGTACTATCAACTCAAAGAAAATGAGGTAGTAGAAATAATATCAAGAAGATGGATGAAAGATAAGCCATATACAAAAACTTGCACCTAACTAAGAGACCACACAACTAATATATAGTGATCAAATGAGAAGGCTGAGTTAAGCCTGTAAAGACAAAAACAGATTGGAGAATTAGACACCATCATACATAGCCAAACGAGTAAAATTGACTATCTCTTACATTCAATGACATGATGATGAGGACCAAAATAGTCTAGATAGTTTGTTCACTAAAGTTATTTTCCCTCCAACAAACAACATCACAAAAGACAATGTTGATCAGTAAGTGTTGCCCAAATGATTTCCAAGATTCATATTGAAGGCACAAAAAGAGCGTCATAATGCTCAAGCTCAATGTTGCCACAATAAATTATCATCAACATAGATAGTTGGGGCGTGAAGGCACTGTTGTCATAATTCTGATCAATTATCATCTTTAATGTGACAAACTCTGCCTCCTTTGAGTGTAGCATTGGACTTGGTACTTCATAGAAGCTTCCATAGATAGGGAACATGTCTACCACATAATAGTGGATAGTATAATGTCATGATTCACTATAGAATTGTTGATCCTACATAGCTAAAGGATCATAGATTCTACAAACACCACCAGATAATGATTTTCATTCAGCAATTAGGCCTATTTAGGCTTCTTAAGACTGTCCTCTCCTATCTATTTTTTCATGCAATATCAAAGGACCCTCCCAGACCTTCAACATAGTTTTAATGGCATGAAATACACTTCAACATATGATTCTTGAAAGGTTGTTGCAATCATTAACCATAGGAAACTCTAAAATGCACTATACACTCAGCCTTGTCTATGACTGTCACAAGTCTGTCATACAGGACAGTGGCATAAAAAGGTCTCAAGCTTTTAGAGTTTTTATAAACCCTAGCTTAAAAAAGTGTCTTAGAAATCCTTGACACCATATACAAACAGATTCACCTATCAAGAATGCTAACTCCTTAATCAAATTACTCAAACCCTTACTGTTCTTTGTCATCCCCAGTCTGGAATCATACAAAATCCAGCCTAGGGCATCATGGAATGATAAAAAAACTTCATCCTTTGGGTCTGCAACTTTGCAACATGAAAGTACACAAACAAATGATTTATTTCACCAACTTTTAGATTTTTTCCCACCGTACAAAATAATGAATTCAACAATTTTAAATGCTCATTGTTTACCCTCATAGGGTTTCAGGCAGTCTTCAATAAAAATGATATAACTTTTGACTTTCTTAATGAAATGAAACAAAACAAAGACCAAATTAAAATATATTCAAACCTCTACCACATCCAACAAATCTCAGGCCCATTAATGGTCTATACAGACCATACCATCTCAAAGAACAGTGAAAATAGGCGTTAAAAGCAGGGTTCTTTATTAATTCTCCTTCTCAAACTCAATACATCTTCATCCACACCAATCTACATAAGGTATACCACAATTTGGATCCTAAACATCTGCATAAGGTATTCAACAAATTGTATATTATGCAGTGATAAACTCGCTTGAAGTAAAGGAATTTGGAGGTCATAAGATGCCAAGAGATTAACAAAATCAACTGGTTAGTAAAAAAAGATCTGCACTAACTCTTTATTGAATTTTGGACTCGTCTTTTCTTTTCTTTTTTCACATCATAATTTCAAATTAGAGAATTTCAGATTTAAAATTTCTGTGTCCATTTGTAACAACGGCCTTTAATGATTATTCCACGTGTATATATATGAGTCTTCTTACAATCTTTACCCAAAAGCCATATTTGGTGGAAATTTGCTCATAATCTCTGCTCAATTTACATAAAAGATGGATGTTCTGTATTAATATAAATGTTGTGTTATTGTATTTAATCATATTTTTTCAGTCTAATCCTTGAGGGGGCATTACATAGGATGGTGGTGTTTGTGAGAAAGACACGTGATATTTTGTCAAAATCCAGTGAGAAGAAATGGATCTAAAGGCATTTCATAAAGATATGACAACCTGCTATAAGTGTGAGAGTACCATGCCATTGCAATTCAGTCAACAACCTCACCGATATATAGAGATATACTAATATATCGAGATATATGTGAAACACTTTAAAGATGTTATGTATCTTAATCATATACTCATATTCTTCATAAATTTCTAAGCCCAAATGAAATCAAGGGACTAAGCATCCTCTAATATTAAGCACTAATATGTGAATAACATTACATTTGTGGTAGACAAAGAGCACACTTTCATGGAGGTAGTGGAACCACTCACATTCTAGATATTGCAATTACCATATGAAATAAATGATAAACTAGTCTATGCAAATGCTAAGGCTGTGTTGGCTTTTCACAAATATCAGAATGTCGAGAGATCTGATATTTAGTAGAGATAATTGAAGGATTTCTTGAAACATTAGTCATAATGTTAAGCAAAGAAGAGAAGAAACAATATAAATATAGGAAAATTAAGGAAAGAAGCACTAGATGAAGTTATGGTGAAGTTATAGAAGTAGAATAGAGAAGAAAGTATGTAATATATTATAGATGGATGATATATAGAAGAGAAATATAAGAAAGAATATTGATGTATAAATGAACTATGTAGCAGAGATATATATGATGAATATAATATATTGCATGATGATCTAATGAATGTATGATGTGCTATTATTTATTTGTGAATATATGTGTATTTTCAATTTTAATTGTTCTTTCCTACCACATCCTTTTGTAACTCACCACATAAGTTATTGTCTCCCTTTTATTGCTCATACTAAGGTATAAGAACTACACCAAAGTAACTTAGGACAAAATCCTTTATCTATGCTCAATTTTTGCTAACAAGGTATGTCATGCTTGAGGAGCACTTCCAAGCCAATTACACCATTTTACACCATTTGTCTATTTTCATAACAATTACCTAGTGATTTTTCCTTTCGTTATGTTACCCTTTCTTGAATACTCTATTCTTGAATTTAATAGAATAATTAAGGTTGTGCCCTACACAAATATTTCATCCTACTTATTAAACACGAATTATCCTTGAAACCCCCACTTGTCATTGCTACTTGTAGAATCCACCTTGCTTCTTCTAAATTGGACTTACATTACTATAAGAAGAGATGACCTTATTCCATTATGGATTACACTCCTAAAATGGTTTATTCTTCTTACCTTGAGTCTTGACCCTAGGTCCCCTTTCCAAGAAAGTCTTGTCTTTGGCCCTAATGATCTTGAGAATCATGGAAGAATGCAATTTTTTGGTGAAGATATTAGAATGAATTTTTTTGGTGGTGAAGATATTAGAAGCACTAAAGTCACATTCAAGAAGGGGAAAACTATGATGAGAATGACCCCATTTTGGATGGTAAACTAAAGGGAGTGGAGGGTAGAAAAATAATCCTAAGGTGAAGAGTAAAGTGAAAATGGAGGATGAAATTGATTTGGATGATGAGGTAAAGTGAAATATTTATGCCTTGCCCCTCTATTTCACTAGCTGATCTTCCATGCCATTCTCTCTCTTTAGAGGTTGTTGCTTCAATTGTGAACTTGATTGCAAATAAAAATATTGATATGAACAAAGAGGTTATCATCCATCATACAATCCTTAAGTGGTTCTTCATTGAGACCAACAAAATGAAACTAAAAACTATCTAAATGGCTAAGAAACTTCCAAGGAAAAGGTGCTTGTCCCTATGAAAGAAGAACAACTTTTCTTCAAACATTGGGAGGTTATGGAATAAATTAGTGAATTGAAAATGGAAAACACTAAGAGTGGTGAATGAATTACATTTTTAGAGAAATATTTTATGGATCAAAGCTATTCTAAGGAGGGTAATTAAAGTTAGTAGAGCCCCCATAAAGAAAAATGCCAACAACATTAAAATGTTACAAGAGAGATTGAAATCTTACTCCATTCTTGATTAGATCAGACATAGCTTGAGAACTAGAGGACACAAAGTAAAGGTGATGAAGGGAGAATGATGACACAACCTTCATGGAGAAGCATCTTAACTTTTTGTAAGATTGGAAAGTTGTTGTTTCTCTCTATCAACTATGAAATTTGTTGGATTCTTGTATTCCTTTGATAGATTCCAATTGCATCCCCTTCTATGGCTTGCCAGTAGTTAATTTTGTAGATAATTAATTATCTCTTTTGTTCTATTCTCATCAATTTTACCATCAATTTTTTCATGATGTCACACTTGTGATTTCTATTAATAATGCTCAGTACCTATTCACTTTTTTGTCTTCTATTAAAGGCTTTTGGTATTTCATGGTAATTAATCATTTTGGGTATTTATTTCATCTTTAAGTGTGGGGCTAATGAAGGGAAATGCATGTTAGTTTAAAGAAAGAAAATTAAGGTTGCAATATTAAATCTAGTGTAAATTAAGATATTATCACTCTTAAATTTCTACAAAGAATGCATGAAACTAAATAATTTTGAGATAGGTTTGAGATAGGAAATTTTACATTGATCAAAAGAAATATATTAATCCTCCTACATAATTCTTGAATAAAAATATAAAATGGAAGGTTAAAGGGATACAAAAGGAATAATATTGGGAGAGGCACAAGTTTGGCATACCTTGTTTTCGTCTATGATATCTTTGCAAGATTTCTTCATGTAATCTTTGTTCCTCTTCTACTAAATTCTTTCGTTGACTCTTCTTTTGTCTTGTTTTTTTGTTTCCCATCTCCTTCTTTGTAAAATATCGCTTGAAAATTCCTCTAATCTTCTCCTCCAATAGAACAAAGCCTCTTTTGATCTTTAGATATTCTCCTCCAAAGCCTCTTCTGATCTTCTCCTCCAATAGAACAAAAATATTTTTCACAATTCTTCAATATTCTCCTCCAATAAAAAAATATATTTTTCACAATTCTTCAGATATTCTCCTCCAAAGCTTGCTCTGTAAAACCAAAATCCAAAATATCTTTGAAAATTTCTATGATTTCTTTCTTACTTATATAGAAAAAATTCACATAATTTCATAATAGAAACTTAAGAAAACAAAAAACAATTGCAAATAATTTATAAAAAAATGCTAATATTAGAAAATCCAAAAATTAGTCATTTAAATGTGTTTTTTGGAGCCTTCATTCGAAGGCTATCTTAGAGGAAACTTTGGTGGAAAATTTTAGCGGAATGGAGAGGGGTTCATTTGAGCTAAACCTTCTAATGAAGGGGTTCGAATGAAGGGGGGTTCTAATGAACCCCCCTTTTTTCTCTTTCCCCTCCACCATTTCAAATTTTATGTATTTTTTTTTACTATCGAATCCCAAAAAGGAGGTGCAAATGGATTCAAACTTGATAAACCAAGTTGGGGGAGTGTAGTGCTCAAAACGTGCTTTCCAACAACTATAAATTTAATATATTTTGTTTTTGTTTTTCACTTTATTCTTTTGTTTAATCTGAACATAGGTTTTTCACCGAACATCAAGTTCAGTGAAAAATCATTGTGCAAAAATATTAAATTTGAGATTTTTTTTTTGAAAAATATATACGCCCTAGGTATTGGTGTCCTTGTTCTAACAAAAAAGAAGAAGCTGAATTTCAATACATACAAAAAAATTTATGCAAGCCGAAATGCACCTATGTCTAAATTGTAATTGGTTTGACTTCAAAACTTAACTAAAAGAAAAACATTCAACAAAACATTATGAAAAAAAATGAAACCACTAGATACCAGTGTTAGCAACCTAAATTAAAAAAGAATCAAAATTTTATCCTTTGTAGAAAAAAAGTTATGCGTGCCGAAGTACACATCACTTTTAAAAAATATTGTTTACTATTAAAAACTAGTTATCAAAGGAGACACACAAAAAAAAATTTAATTCCAATTTTTTTAAAAAATATATATTTAAAATCTAGAGAAAAAATCTCACAAATCACTAGTTTACATCATTTTCAAATTCCTAATAGTTTACCTACTATAGGTGTCAAAAAGTGAAGTTTTTTTTTGAAAATGTGTATTTTAGTGTCAAGTTTGGCCAAAAAGTGTAACCCATTATTGTGGGATGACCCTTAACACAAAACAAAAACTCAAAACAAACTTGAAGTTATCCTTTACCCACTTAAGAATCAAAACAAACTTGAAGTTATCCTTTACCCACTTAAGAATAATATGGTTGCTCATATTTTTAACACTAGAAGCAATCCACAACCAAGATAAACACCTTCAACATCCCTCCCATTTCCTAACCCTATATTTCCTAGTGCCCCTTGCTTTCCTTCACATAATGAAAAGGCCAGAGTACAATCTTGTTGAACAACTAAAGAATAGTCCTACAAAGATATCCCTATGGGACCTAATTCAAAATTCACCAAATTATCACACTATGCTTCAAACATCCTTGCAATAAGTTGTGGTATCCTCTAGTGCGAACCCAAATGACATAGCAGCAATGATCCAAGGAATAAATGTTGGCATTGTTTTCCACGAAAGTGAGCTCCCTCCTTTGGAAGTGAAAAATTAAAATGATGCTTTCATAATAATATCTCGATATAAAAAGATAGGGATAAAGCGAACCCTTGTTGACAATGGCTCTGCCCTTAATGTGTGTAGTGTGAACCTTTTGGATAGGCTTTGTGTGGAAAAATAAAAAATTCAACCTGACTCTTTATCTATCAAGGGCTTTGAAAATGTAGGAAAACAACTGCTTGGTGTGATCAATTTTCCTATTACAAATGGAAAGGCCACATTAGAAACACTGATCCATGAACATTATGCCTCACGATCTTTCATACAACCTTCTTTTAGGAAGATTGTGGATTCACACAATGAGTGGGGTGCCTTCTACTCTTCATTGTGTAATGAAGTATGTCTACAACAACAAATTGTACACACTCAAAGTTGATCCTAACCCAAACAATTGTTTTAAAATTGACAAAGGCAAGGAAAATCCTTTGAAAACATTAACAACAACTACACAAGTAGAACCCATGCAAGAACAAAAAAAAGATAGACCCTTCACAATGATAGCACTAGATGATTTGGGATTGCGGAATTTTGAACCAAAATTCAAGGGAGAATACAAGATCATAAACAAAGAGTTTGAAAAGGGAAAAGAAAAAGAGGTAATGACAACACAAAATTCAGACGACCCTTCATCCATATCAACCACTTTAGAAAAAAAGACATGTTACACAAAAAACTTTGACAAACTTAATTATGTGCAACCATTGAATCGAAAACATATGAAGAATATTTACGGAAAAGGTTATGAAATGATGAAACAACTTGGTTATAGTGGAAAAGGATGGGGTTCTAGAGAGCAAGGTATTTGTGTCCCTATAGAGCCTCACATGCAAGAAAAGACTAATGGACTTGGTTATTTTCCCTTGAAAGAAACAAACAAGCCTTTAATCAATATCAACACTATCACAAAATATTCCTCTAAGCCAACTTTAACAAATTAGTGCATCATGAACTCCTAGAAACTAGTGGTCTTGATTGTTATCCTTTGCAACAACTAAAATAAACAAAGAATTTTTTTCTTAATGTCAATGTCATCATGCACAACACTAATGATTTGAATTTTTTAAATTTTACACCATATTGTAAAGGAGAGAACAAAAACTCACAATCTAAAGAGTTTTGCATAAGTATGATAGATTGTACTAAGCAATAGACATATTTGCTGCAAAAAAAAGAAACATCTTCTACTTTGGATCAAGAAGGTATCTTGTTGAGACTCCTCCAAGATTGTTTGATATCTCTCCCTCCAAAAACACAAAAGAAATTTCACTACAAGAGTTCATTTTGTGCATATCATAGAGTTCATGGCCATTCTACTAATGAATGTAGGGCTTTAAGTGATAAAATTCAACATCTTAAGGAGTGTGGTGCTCTTCCTTTTGTTGAAGCACCTTGTTCCTCTAATTGATAATTATTTTCACTCTAGCATGTTTTGCATCAATCATCTTGGCTCACCCTTGTCCTGCACGAAGTGGGGGAAAGGGGTTAAGTAGCCTTTTCCTCGAATGTCACTTGTCATTGTCTCTTTTGGGTAGTTGATCACCTTTCATCTACATATAAGAGAAAGCTTGGGATGTGGATGACATGCCTTAAGTTGAATCACATGCGACATACTTATTCATGATTTAGTTTGATTTGGAAAAATATGACTTGGCATAGGGATTTTCCAATAACCTCTCATATCTTCTTCTAATCTAAAGAAATTTCTCAGAAAAATGATGTTAGCAACCACTTTAAAGTGGGGTCATACATCAAAACTCATGTTTCATTGTGTGATTTATTTATTCTTGCGATGCATCCTTTTCTTGCTGGTTTCATTGGGCTTGATTTCCTCGGAGAGCATGATATTTTAACTTGTCATCTCTTGGAGACATTAGGAACAATTTTCCCTAAGAAGAGACCTTGCATGAACTAAGAAAAATCCCTTTGAACATACCTTACACTATTTCACATTTACAACATTGGTTATATGGCCACCTTGCATAACACACTTTGCATGCCTGTAGAGCCATCTTGTTTGTTCATAAGTTCCAATCATAGAAAGTTTTCCTTGTCTCATGAAGCTTGAAAATCATTTTTGTGTGGCGCCTTATCAAAGTTATCAGGAGGTATAACTTTGGTATGGTTGGATGAGAATCCAATCTAAGGGAATGACTTTCCCTTAGCCACTTGTGTGTGTGTGTGAGCACATATCAATCATATGTGTCTCACCTTCTTGGATTACTCACCCAATGGAAAACATGAACTTTTGTTGCCTTAGAGTGAGCATGCACTTTTGGACAAACAACCTAGATATGATCCACATCATCTTGGACAAATGGTCGAAGCTTGATCCACTTGTATGATGCTGAAAGTGAAAACCTTGAATTCAAAAATGAGAATCAACATGCATTCAACATCATATTAGTGAAGTATTTACAATTGAACACAAATGAAAGAAATGAATACTAATTACTAAGAAATCAAACACATGCATTCAAAAGGAAAATCACTCCATTGTTATCCTATCTACAAGATCTTCTCTTTGCTCTCAAATTTTTACAACAAAAGCACAAGAGGCTATGTAGAATGGATTTGATCAAAATGAAATTAGGGTCCCTCAAAAGTGAGGAGGAAGAGAGCTTATATAGATGTCCTCACGGGATGGATTCATGTTGTGCGAAAGATTTGGGATTAAAGAGTGAAGTAGAGAAATGCATATTTTAATGAAATTGATTGAAATGAGATAGATAAATGAGTGGGTTTATGATATAATATAGGTTTAGAAGCTTAGAATGAAGATGTATTTGCGAATTAATGGACGATTTAATGAATTAAATGATTTAATGTAATGGATAAAGATTAATTGATCTAATGATTTGTGAATTTAGACAAATGATTAAATGGTTTTATGTATTTAAATGATTTAATATGCATAGATGTTTTAATGATTGTATTTTGAAGTATTGAAATGATTAAATGCAAAAGAAATAAATACAACACAATCAATGAGACATTGCATTAGAGAATTCAAATCACAAAACTAATCAAATTGAAACAAAGCAAATTCCCTAAAATCATCCCAGTGTTTCCTATCTTCGGGGATTCGTTAAATCATGATGGCTCTTAAATTTTTGTATGCACTATGACTATTAGAATGACAACCTAAGGAACAAAATGTTGGAAGATGCAAGAAATCTATTCCTACATGATGATCAAATTATATGATTTGATTTAAATGATAATGATGTTGTGATAAGGATATGATGCTAAAGACTATGATGCAAATGTTGTATGAAAACTGTTGTGATAACTAAGATGCAACTAATATTAAAGCCATAATTATGCTAAATTAAATGCTTCTAATTGCTAATTGCTAAATGCTTGGAAAATGCTCTCAAATGCTCAAATAAAATTTCTACAGAGTGAGATTGCTCAAAGTTGGGATATGAAATGTTGGAGAATGATGTTGTATTTATAGGATTTCCAAGGCATAAAATGATGTGGCAGCAACCAATGGTTAGGATTTTAGCTGGAGAGATGAACAGTGGAGAATGAATAAGTTAGAGGGAATAATGGAGAGTGTTCCCTTTAATAGAACTTTTTTCCAAGTGTGAGAGAGAATAAATGGAGGAAGAGAGCCAAGTGTCTCAATTTTGTTTCAAAATTTTTTAAGGAAAAATCTCATTTAACTAGTAAGAATATTTAAATTCATGAGACAAATGATGAGGTGGCAAGAGGAAAAGTTGTAGACATGTGAGTAAGTTCAAATTTGGAATTTATTCAGATTTAGTAAGAAGATATTAATTAAATAAAACAAACTTATTTGAATTTGTTTATTTAATTAAAATTTGAGGAATATGATTTAAGATAGAAGAATTAGAAAATGTGAACTATATAAATAAATTTAGAATTTATTTTTAAGTAGACGAAATAAGAGGTTTATTAATTAAATGCCTTGTATTTAATTAATTAATTATCGTGACCTATTTTAGGTATATAAATTTTGCCCCTCTTTCAAGTGATGTGTTTACACATTGCTTTAAAGAAAAAATTGTTGGTGATGCTGATAATTTTTTTTTTTATGTGCCCCAAACATTGATTTTTGAGTGACAATGTATATATGCCCCCTCGGGAGATAAATCGATGAATTTTTGAATTTTTAGGATTTTTTTGAATTTTTTGAATTTTTTATGATTTTTTGATGATTTGATGATAATTTCAATTTTTATGATGTTCAGATGATTTATCTCCTAAAAAAAATGATATTGAACCTGCCAAGTGATGAATTAAGGCCCATTTTGTAAAATAAAATAAAATCAATCCCACTTAATCTCACTTAAAAGGTTAAAAAGAATGTGATTTGAGCTCATTTGTGCATTTGCATTTTGAAAATTAGAGTGAGTGAGCAAATTTTGAGCAAATTTGGCAAGATGGTGATTTCAATTCAAACCCACCAATTCGAGTGTGTTCAACGTCACAACCGACCGACCACATATGCACCTTCGGTACATACACTGAAAAACTCCCTCATAAATTTTGAATCTTGTTTTTCATGCGTTTTTCATGTTTGAAATTCTATTTTTTGCGTTTTAGCACATTGGAACCCTGATGTAGCTCATTGAATGCCTCTTCTAGCGCATACAATAAATTAGCACATAGGGTTAGATTTTTAGCACATCCATGCAAAGTTATAGCGCATATAGTAAAGTAGCACATCCATACTTAGATTAAGCACATCTAATAAATGTAGTAGTGCAACTGATTTTGTAGCGCGCATAGGTGATGTTTTGTGCTGCATTAGGTCAAAGTTTTAGCACATAGATCATTTTAGTGCATTGATACAGTGAAATGGTACATTGATGAAATTTGATGGCGCATAGAGAGATTTAGTGCTTTGAGACCCTGTTTTGGTGCCTTCTTGAAATTTTCTAGTGCATACATGATTTTAGCACATAGAAAAACTGCTTTAGCACATCTAATCTAGATTGATGAAATGTGAATTAAACACCTTGATTTTGATGTTTGTTGATCGTGTCAACCAATGTTTTGACGTTGTTTGATGATGTTGATAGATTAGATGATGATTAATCTCATGATAGGTGAGATTCAATGATAGGATGATGATAATTGACCTGATGATAGATGAGGATCAATGATAAACACTCACGAGATGTGATCGGAAATCTCATGAAAGCTAATTAGGTTGATAGGTTGATTAATTGATTGATTGATAAGATTGTTAATTTGCATTATGTTATGATGATAGGATCCTTCGACAATCCTCATGTCACGAGAGTGTTTCCTGAGGACCCAAGATTTGATTCCACATCTGGATCAGGGTGCTGCCACAATAATGGGTTACACTTTTTGGGACATCCTAATTTTTTCCTGAAATCACATATTTTTAGAAAATACATTGATTTATGAATTTAAAGGTTCCATTTAAATTATTTTAATTAAAGAGGTATTGATCAAACCCCCTTAGATCAAACCCCCTTGGATAGAACCTTGTTAGATTTAAACCATACCTATAATCGAGTCTCCTCTACACCTATCAAAATGCTGATAAAAAACCACTTTTGATTTACCTTTTGAGTGATCAAATGAATTCATTAAAATTTATGCTTTGTAATCCTGGCAGCCCTTATTATAAGCTTCCTAAAAGTATAATTTTAAATATGTTTATTCGTTATTATATTTATTTCTTATTTCTTATGAATGTAGAGTTTTCAATGAAGACATCAAGTTCTTTATTTCACCACATCTGAAAAAATAGAAAAATAGAGAAAAAAATTCCTAAAAGCACATGTGCCCTAAGGTATTGATGTCCTTATTCAACAAAAAGAATAAGTTAATTCAAATGAATACAAAAAGTTGTTATTAGAGTACACCTACGTCCAAATTATAATTACATAGCTTGGAAAATTAATTAAAAAAAATATGTAACAAAAATTATGAAAAAATACCCATCCCCTAGATATTGGTGTGAAAAAATTGCATTTTAAAAATCAGAATTGTATCCTATCTATAAAAAAAGTTATGTGCGCCGAAGTGAACATCAATTTTTAAAAATGCTGATTAGTAGAAAAAATAAGTTATTAAAAATTACATAAAATGATTCACAATTTTTTTTATAAAAAAAATAAAAAAATATTATTAGAATCTACACAAAAGATCTAACACATAACTAGTTTGATTCATCTTCAAAACCTTAATGGTTTTAGGCTGCTATAGGTGTAAGAAGTAGATATGCGGTGAAAAATCGATTTTAATGTCAAGAAGTTTGGCCAAAAATTGTAACCCATTATTGTTGGATCACCCATCAGTGATCTAAATGTAATTGGACAATGCGGATTGACTTCTTTCTTGACATGCCCCAACATAGGATTAACAATGGACTTCTGACTGCTTTGGCAGAGAGGTAGCTTAGTGACAATGACACCTTTCACTTACCTACTGGTGAGATGACAGTGACACTAGAGGATGTTTACTAGATTTTGAGGATTCCTATTATCAGAGAGCTGGTTGTGTATGAATCCACTGAGCAAGAAGGTATAGATAGATTGCGAAGAGTCTTCGAGGATGATCAAATTTTTTGCTATGAGATTCCATGGCGAGAGATAGTTGATGCATATGCAACATTTCCATGTGTTCTTGCGAGATTTATTGGAGGATTTCTATGTCCTGACCGTAGGTCAAAGGGACTCTCAATTGGTTGGGATTAGATTTTGGAGAGCATGATTATGTAGGGGACTAGATATGCATGGGGATCATGCATGCTTGCACATTTGTACCATGATCTACATTAGGTTGTGTACCTTAGAGCATCGATTTTATCAGTTGGAGTTACATTGCTACAGATATGGGCATGGGAGCATATAGTTGTCACTCATCCCATTGTAGATAGACAGGGGCTAGTCGGTCATCCATATGTTCATGGATACACAAGTCCAGTTGTCTAGCATAAGCTTGGAAAATTGGAGTACTAGAGGAGGGTATTGGATGATCTGAGTGATAAAGTTACATGGAGGCCATATCTTGACTGTGAGGAGTGGCCATAGGATGACACTAAGATGGCCTATGTGTGCATGGAAAGATACCTAATTGGGAGGACTCTATTCGTGATGGACAGATTCCTTCTTGGGAGAGTAATGTGAAAGTATGACAAAGTATAGGGCATGCCCCAGGGAGTGGCTCTTTATGCATGGAGATGGTTGGATATACTAGAGTGGGGACCCACTTTATCATATGATGCAGCGGTTGAGGAGTACTAGGGGTTACATGAAGTGATATGGGAGTATCACAAGATTATGCCCACTACTTCTTTGTGCATCCCTTCTTGTAGATATCTAGTCTAGAGGAGCCGGTACCTACATTGGATGATGATGAGAGGGCACCACCACATGCACCTAGGTGGAGGAGAGATGGAGGAGATGAGGAGGAGGAAAGAGTAGTGATGATGGAGATGGGGATGGAGATGGTGGAGATGGCAGATATGGTGATGGAGGTTGGTGGTGGAGGTGATGGTGGTGGAGGTGGTAAGCCAACATTATTTCTTAGAGTTCCTCGGAGGAGGAGATAACTAGTGGCTACAACATAGCAACATGTTTAGATATGTTTTCCTTCACATTAGTAAAAGACACAAATAGTTGCATTACAGTCATAGGTATAGGCCTTACAAAGTCAGTTGGATTAGATACAAGGTCAGATGTAGACACAAGCCTAGGCCTAGGAATAGGCACATGCACAAATTGTCATGCTCATAGTAGAGAGAGATAGCCTGGGACAATGGTGAGCAGGTAGAGGGACTGGCAGAGAGACTACAGAGAGTGGTGGAGGGTACTACCACAACAAATATATTTAGAGAGGTTACACATGTCACCAGAGAGGCGGAGTACTACAAGGGACATTATCATGAGGTAGTGCCTCCAGAGTGATGGGTTAATTATGCTCAGTTTTCCAGTGCCCACAGTCATTCTAGGACTACCAATAGGGGTGTTGCAGGGCCACCACCTCGCAGAGATCTAGGGGTAGGGCCATTGGATGGTGCAGCCTAAGGTATAGGGTCAACGTTTTCTAGGGCTAGTAGCACATAGCCATTGTGATTATCCTTGATGTATTTGAGACATTTGACTATCTATACACTGATTATGCTGAAATATTGATTCACTTCCATTTTGAAGTTGTATCTCTCCACCTTTCTAGACATCATTGTATACTTGACATTATGATTTTGAGATTTATATGATATGCAACAATGATTAGTGATCCATGTGCTATCTATATGATCCTATTATGGATGCATTTTATATCTACGTTATGTGTTATGTGATGTTTTAATAAGACTTCTGATCATATCTACTAGTATTTTCCTAAATGCAAACTCCTTTTTGCTAATATGAATGTCAAATTAGTGGTGAACTTTCCCCCTCATTCATCTTAGAGTTCATTTTCCACAACTATTTTCTTGCTCCCTATTCAATTACTTGGTAAGAAAATTTGCTCCTTATTGAATGGAAGCCAATTATGTAGAAAAGCTTACAACACTAATCTATCAGAGGAGATAATGTGCAATTTTTTTACAATTTCAGACCCTTAAACAATTACAATAAAGAAGATGCACATTATAGGTAAAGTTAAACAACATCAAAGATAAAATAAAAACACATAACAACAAATATACGTTGGGAAAACCCTTTCAAGAAAAAAACCCCACACTCCAAAATCCTGAACAATGTATTATCTATAATCAACGGTTACAATACACTTGCAATGTAAGCTTCTATAGGAGTTTATATATGTTACAATTATGGAGTAAATCAGGCAACATAACAGTATCTCAACATAACTAAAAAATACACAAGTGCTCAATATATAAGAGCTTACAATGCATAAAATAAAAATTTCTAAAATAACTACCAAAGGTTGAAGATGCAACATGGAAAGCACAAAATCACTGCAAATGCACAACGGTAAGTTTCTAATTGTCACCTCATGCCAATCTGCAAAATATACACTTGCTAAAATAACTTCTCTTCAAAAACTCACATTCCATGTAAACTCAGCATGGAAATAGAAAAATATTTTATGCACAACTCCATATGTAAAAAAAATCAACTTTCTAACTTGACTCATCATCTAAATAGAAACTACAAGTTGTAACTCACAAAGACAAAGTGAGAATATCAGCAACATTTAATATTTAGAAAAATAAAATCTATGGAAAAATCAAAGGTTGATACACCTTATTTTTCCTAACATTCTCCCACTTGTTGAACACCTTTGAAGAGCCAATGAAAGTAATAGGATTTAACTGCTAGAGGCCATGAGGCCCAAAGAATCTAAACACCATCTAAACTTCTTTGTGCTCATTGGATTTTTCAATGCATCTACAACATTCGCCAGGGTATCAACCTTCTCCAACTTCACTTTTCCATCTTCCATCATATCATGAACAAAATGAAATTGAACATCAAGGTGCTTTGTTCTGGCATGGAAAGTAGGATTCTTTGCCAAGAAAATAGCACTCTAACTATCACAACATATAGTAATTTACACTGCATCAAAACCAATATAAAAACACAAATTCTTAATCCAAATGGATTCCTTGCAAGCATGAGTAGTTTCCATGTACTCTTCTTATGTAGTGGACAAAGCAACTACAATTTTTTGCTTACTCATCCAACTAATAGCACCACCATACATCATGAACACATATCCACTACTAGATCTTCTATTGTCAATATCACCTACCCAATCTGAATCCACATATCTATGAATACTCACTGAGTGTTGAGGTATTATAGGATAACCATGAAAACATAAGGAATACTCAGAAGTAACCTTCAAGAATCTAAACACTCTCTTCACTGCATCCCAATGCATCCATCCAAGATTAGCCATAAATTGACTAAGGACTCCCACTGCTTGGGAAATGTCTAGCCTCATACAGACCATAGCATACATAAGACTACCAACAACACTCAGATATGGTACTCTAGTCATACATGTCATCCATCTCAGTAGGAAATTTTGGATAATCCTCCATAGAAAGCTTCATCCCCTGCATTACAAGAACAACTAACTATCTGCAAGTTGTCATGTTGAACCTCTCCAACACTATATTCACATACTTGTTATGGATTAACCAAAGATTTGTGTTAGCTCTATCTCTTTTAATCTCCATCCCTAGAATATACATCGTTGCACCTAGATCCTTCATCTCAAACTATGTTTACAAATGAGACTTCAAATCTAAAATAAAACTTTTACCATTCCCAAAAACAACATATCATCTACATACAATGCAATTATGAGAATACAACCATTATTAGATTTATAATATACAATGGTTAGATTTAGATCTCAAAAATCTCAATGACAACACATAAGTACCAAAATTTTGGTACCACATTCTAGGAGACTACTTAAGACCATACAAATACTTTTTCAACTTGCAAACCATATTTTCTTTACCTTTAACCACAAAATGCTCTGGTTTTGTCATAAAAATATCTTTCTCCAAGTCACCATGAAGGATTGTTGTCTTCATATCCATTTATTCCACCTCTAGATCATACACTATTGCAAGTGACAATAGGAACTAGGTAGATGTCATCTTCACAACAGGAGAGAAAATCTCACCATAGTCAACTCCCTCCACTTGAGAATACCATTTCATGATCAACTGTGCCTTATACTTCTCAACACTGTCATCTTGAACAAATTTTCTCTTGAACACCCATTTACATCCAATGGGTTTCCATCCTTCAGGAAAAGGTACTAGATCCCATATATCATTTTTCTTCAATGCAACCATTTCTTCATCCATGGCTTTCATCTAGGAATCTGCATCACTCATACCCATAGCCTTTGTAACAGTCCTAGGCTCATTAATGTTAGCAATCAAAGAAAAAATAGAACTCAAATCAAACAATGAATAACTAAACCTTTCAGGTGAATATCCAAACCTATCAAGTTTCTGCCTATCTTGTAGAACTCCTTGCTTGGGTGAAACCACAATAGTGGTTTACAATTGAATTGAGGAAGGAAAATCACTTTTTTTGAGATTTCACTAGCTAAGGGGGTTTGGTCGAACCCCTTAAGACATTCGGTAAAACCACATGGTTCGGTCAAACCATATGTTCGACCAAACCATCTCACGGTCAACGCAAAATATATTATTTTAAGGGGTTCAGTCGAACCCTGGTTTGACTCAACCTCTTTGAATCAGGTCTTTTTTTAAAACTCTCCCATCATTGTCAAATGAACTGACAGTGAATAGAAGAGTGGTGTGAGAGAACGTGAATAAAGCTCCTGAACAACGAACGACATAATCTGGGACCCCTTTTCAACGTGTACCACCATATAAAGGTTCGACCTTCATAACTAGGTTGGTATTATTCTTTGAATCCTCTGTTTGTTTGAAAAAAATCCTCTAAATGACCATTTTTACTACTTTGTAATTCTTGTGCAACAATATATGTCAAAATTATACCCATTTCAAAAAAAAAAATCCAAACAAAACCAAAGACATTACCCATTTCAAAAATAAGATGTGGAATTTTCTAATTCAAATGAATACAAATTGGTGAAGGATGTGGAATTTGGCTTTACAACTATGAATTGCATTTGCTTGAAAGTTTCTAAAGCCTTTTAAACAAAACCCATTTTTTAAAATTTGGATTTACAGCTACTAATTACATTTGCTTGAAAGTTTCTAAAGCCTTTTAAAAAAAACCCATTTTTTAAAATTTGGATTTACAGTTGCTAATTGCATTGCTTGAAAGTTTCTTAAGCCTTTTAAACAAAAGCCATTTTTTAAAATTTGGATTTACATCTGCTAATTGCATTTGCTTGAAAGTTTCTAAAGCCTTTTAAACAAAACCCATTTTTTAAAATTTGAATTTACAGCTGCCAATTGCATTTGCTTGAAAGTTTCTAAAGCCTTTTAAACAAAACCCATTATTTTAAATTTGGATTTACAATTGCTAATTGCATTTGCTTGAAATTTTGTAAAGCCTTTTAATTTGGATTTATAGCTGCCGATTGCATTTGCTTGAAAGTTTCTAAAGCCTTTTAATTTGGATTTACAGCTACCAATTGCATTTGCTTGAAAGTTTCTAAAGACTTTTAATTTGGATTTACAACCAAAAATGAATTATAAACTCTTGTAAAATGAAAACTAAACGAAATAACTTGCAATAACTAATTACTCCTCTGAACTTACAATGAAATTTTCACTTACAATCAAGTCAATTTACATAACTTTTGAGAACAATAAAAACAATATTATTATCAAAAAATATTATGAATCTAAAGCCAATGGTGCTATTTGAACCACCTTAGAATTACAAACCTTGCGGCTAAGAGAACCACCTAAAGCTCAAACAAACAAGCATTGTAAGAGCCACCCAAATAGCAACTAAGTGAAGTTCAATTACAATCTGGATGTGGAATTTTCCATGACTAGTTTTGAGGATTTCATAGACTAACTAGCTATGGAAATTAGGGGGTTTCCATCCTCCAATACCTCATGGTAGACAAACAGGGTGTCCAATATATCAAGGAGTAAAATTAATGGATAACTAAGCATGTCTTCTCTCAAAACCTATCTTGATTAAATATGTAATTTTCAAATTCTTTTATTTCCCTCTAAACTACATGTACAAATAATCCTTGGTCAACACCCTAATTGAAATGATCAACTTATTAGATAACACCTACAACCCCATCATTAATTGTTAAGTAAACATTTACACTTCCCTAAGTTACTTTCCCTAAGCCCATAGTAAGTGAAAATGGGCATACAGGACAATATGAAATCATATGACTCACCATGTTCTCTATTCTTAGGATTTTGGAGTATATCATTTAATATCCAACCTATATAATTTCATTGTCAATCTCAACCAATCTTTGCTTCAACTTCCAAATCATCCACACAATCGTCCTTGAAATATTCAATATATATGTGAAACATAATTATGAGGAAGATACAAATAATCCTTGACATCTAGCTTTTTGTAGATCAAAGGATAATATGGTTCTATAAGTTTAAACTATTTCCAATTTTGAAATCAAAATACAATCAATTATCTATTTAATTTCAATAATCATAATTTTAAGGCAAACATAAATTACTTGAATCTTTTTAAGGTCTCTCATTATATTCTACTTACTCTAACTTAAATTTAAAAAACAACATTAAAATCCACATAACAAATTTCAAAGACATAATATTATTACAATATTATTTAAAAATCTAATTGTAATGAATGTTATAGTAATAAATATTCAAATTTTAAATCTATGAAAATATATAACCAAATTATCCTTAGTTTTCATATATCATTTGTGATGAGAATGCTGAATATTATAGTTGTTTAGGCCAATCTTAGGCACTAATTAACCATTGTTAAA